>CATIWR010202933.1:0-16117 GCA_949677035.1 Omphalea diandra | reverse complement strand
ATGTGGTGAATTTTTAAATGTTGCCCTGTTGTAGTGTCCTCTCAGTCTAAGTAGGTCTTACATTCTTGGGCATATCTCAAATTGTACTAGTCCAATTGCAATAATATTCTACCATCAATTAAAAAACATATAAATGAACATTTTTCATGTTTTACTCATTATCCAGTTCAGTCTATAAGATCACCAAAACAAAGGACCAATCTCGGGGCAAGTAGGTTCATAACATGTTGACAACCAGTCATGATAAAGGAACAATATCTCTGCAACCATGTTAGATTTGGCAACAATATTTCTCAGGTATGTAGATCAGATATAAATGTACAACTTTCAAGTTTGGACCATCATCAAATTCTGAGTCTATGGTCATCAAATTCTTGGAAACTGAATTAAAAGAAAGGTGGTGTGTCATCCGGGTACAGAGTCAGTCCCAATCAATGAGTCATATCTCTTTCCACACAACAAATTAATCAAAACTGGTTTACAGGTGTTTAGAGGGAATATAACCCTACAATTTTTTTGTTTTGCACTCTGTCAAAATCAGAACATAAAGCCATCAAAATATAAGAAAACAAAAGACTGAGATCATCTCGGTTCAGATTTGACCCAGTCCTACTAAAGTAGTCATATCTCTTCACACACACATAATCAAGTAAAACTATTTCATATGCATTTATGTGAGACATAAGGCTACAACTTTCATGTTTTGCACTTTCTAGGGTTACGAAATCGTGGGTGCAAAATTCTGCTCTAACAGCAAAATCAACAGAATCAGCTCTTGTTCTTTTGGATTACAACTTCCATCCAAGAGTTCTACCACAATTACTCCATAATTCTCACTAACCATGCATGATTAAAATGTCATGAGAGATTAATTTCAGTTGAGAAGAAGATAAATTTACTTACCTATTGTCCCAGAATTGAAAAACCTTAGCCAGCTCACTTTTCTCACTCTCTTCTTCTTCTTCTTCTTCTTCTTCTTCCTTTGCTCTCTCTTTGTTTTTGGTATAACCCACATTTTTTTCCCTCCAAATCTGACCCTAATGGTCTATATTCTTATCTTAAATAAGTCAAAAGATTGGGGTTGGTTTCCTATTGGTTGAAAGTTAAAAGTTTTACTTTTAGTCCCTCTTCTTCACACCTTAAGCACTTCCATCCATCTCCTAATTCCTAGATGCTCCTTATACTTTTAGATGAGCTCTCAAACACCATTATTTATGATGCTATAATAAGCACACAACATGAAATAATTGGTCATATAACTATGAAAACACTGCATATATGTTCAAGTATCTCATCTGCAACGGTGCCATTGTCATTGTCTTGTTTTTACAATTCACATGTCTAAATAATTTTTTATCATGTGCCTATGTTCATGTGAGATTTCATATCATTTGATACAGTGCATATGCTCCTATGTGATTTCATATCATTTGTGCAATTAATATATTCATGTGATAATGCCAATGAATAGGGATAGGGATGTTACATAGTCTTTTAAGGGGCCTCCAATTTGAGGTGTGTCTTCCAAATGTGGCAAAAGACATTGATGTGCCCACATCCATTGCAATACTGGCATTGGAGTTTAGACTTATAAGTGTCTCTATAACATCCCTATCATATTCATTGGCATTCTTACATGAACATATTCATTACATAAATGATTTGCAATCCCACATGAGCATATTCAATGGATAAATGATCATTTAGGTATGTGAATTGGATAAGCACGATGATGACACTTGCACCGTTGCATTTTAAAACACTTGAACATATTTGTAATGTTTATATAGTTGTATGGAAAATTATCTTATGTTGTGTGCATGTTATAGTATCATAAATAATGGTGTTTTAGAGCTTATTTAAAAGTAAAAGGAGCATATGAGGATTCAAATATGGATGGAAGTGATGAAGGAGTGAAAAAGATGGACTAAAAGGGAAAAGTGAACTTCTAACCAATGAAAATGAGACACCATGATTTTGTCTTGTTACAATAGGTTTATAAGTGAAATTTTTCATCCTTTAGATCAAAATAGAGAGGTTAAACATGAGGGTCAGTAGAAGAAAGAGAGAGCTAAGGAAGAAAGAAAGGAAGGAAGAAGAAGGAGGAGGAAGAGAGGGAGAAGAGTGAGCTTCCTAGGAAGGATTCCTAAGCTTTTTTGGTTATGGCAAAATAGGTAAGTTAATTTATCTTCTTCGTGCATAAAATTAATCCCACATGACATGTTAGCCATGCATGGTTAGTAAAAATTATGGAGTATTTGAGGTAGAGCTCTTGTATAGAATTTGAAATTTAAGAGAAATAAGAGCTTATTGTGTTGATTTTATTGTTAGAGCAGAATTTTGTACCCACAATTTCATAACACTAGAAGGAGAATTAGGGAAAGTTTAACATATAAAAGTTGTAGTCTTATGCCCCATATAGATGCATGTAAAACAGTTTTGCTTAATTTTGTATGTGTGAGGAGATATGACTCCTTCATTAGGACTGGTTCATAACCAACCGAAATCACCTCAATCTTTTTGTTTTCATATATTTTGATGACCTTATGTTCTCATTTAGACAAAGTTCAAAACATAAAATTTATAAGATATATCCCCTTTAAATACTTATAAAGCATTTTTGTATGATTTGTTGTGTGGAAATAAATATGGCTCAGTGATTTTAACTGACCCTAAACCCGATGAAACCTCACCTGTCTTTTAATTTTATTTTCCAAAATTTGATGGCAATAGATTCAGAATGTGATGATGTAAAAAACTTGAAAATTGTAAATTTATGTCTGATCTACATGCCTGTGAAATATTTTTTCCAAATTTAACATGGTTGTAAAGATATTGGCCCTTCATTATGATTGATTATTTACATGTTGAAAACCTGCTCACCCTGAGATTGGTCATTTATTTTGGTGATTTTATATACTGAATTAGACAATGTGTAAAACATGAAAAATGTTCCTTTATGTGTTTTGTTTCTTTTGGTAGATCAATTTTAAAATTTGATTTGTACAATTTGAGATATACCTAAGAATCTAGGACCTACTCAAACTGAGATGGCATTGAAATAGGGAAAAATTAAAAAATTCACCACATTTTCTATATGTCTTATATTGACCTAAAATTTGACTATGTTGTATCATAATATGTATAGTTTATTTAAAAAAAGAATAAAGTCATTTAGATAAGTACATCTATAGTTATTACCATGAGAGTGTAGTAAGTTCAGGCTGCCATATAAGGAAAATATGCATAAACACTAGGTTAACTTGCATAGATTATGCCATAGTTTCATACCAAGAATTCATAATCATTTTGACATACTTGTAACCATGTATGTATCAAATGTTAAGATCTCAAGTAAGCATTAGAGAGAGAACCAAGCCTACCATAAAGGTTGGTCACAGCAAAAGGTGTGTAAAAACCATAATTAGATTCTAATGTGCATGTGTGATAATTTTATGATGTGATTATATTCTATTACATATATATGTGACTAAATTGTTACCTTTTACATATGTATACAAGTCAAGTGAGAATTATATGCTCTTAATGATTACTTGGTATACCATTGTGAAGGAACACTTGCATATGGAACTAAAAGGATGTTGTGACCAGCTTGTCAAACACTTGCAAATCACATGGAAAAGGGACCAATATGTCCTATTGGCACATGTTACTAATCAAGTGATTCACTTGTTATATGCTAGCTAGCAAAAAATCAAATGTCACTTGAATCACATGATTTTTGGGAGCAAAGTTTGCCTTGCAAGGTCATAACAAAAATCAATCTATTGCACTTGCACTTGCACTTGCATAGTCAATTGTTATACTTTTAATGTATCCTAATGATATTCTTATGTTGGTTATGCCATAAGAATTTAATTATTGTTTTTATTCATTAAGTCGGACTCACTAAATCACAATTATGTTTTTCATATACTTAAGCATAAGGTTTGGATACTTTGGTGCATAGAGACACATGGACCACAAGTCGTCGGCTGAATTCTAAATTTCTCTCTCCTTATGTGATGTACATATATCTAAATAGGAACTAGCTTATGGTCAATAGCTTTGAGCATTAATTAACATATATGTACATTAGATATATGTTGGATTATGTATGTACAATGAATAAACCTAATGCATATGTATTTTTGGATATGAATGCCTTGATTTGTAAATGAAATTGGTCATTACATTTTATCCTATAAGAAACCTTATTGTGGTAGGAGAACTTCTTACACTTTGGTTTTGTGAATATATGCAAGTGCGAAGTGATGAGTAGAAGAAAGGTTTTTATGTGTGTATGTTTGAGCTTGCCTCTTTGTGTACATGTATACATGGTTGGCTCTTTTGGGCTTAACTCTTAAGCCTTAGAGAGCCTTTCCTTTGGCCTTAAGCGTAAATGGCTTAGTTCTATGAGTACTTTTCTCCCTAATGACCTCAATACTAAAAGTTTGAGGTGTTGATGCTCCAATGAATGTAAGAAGAAAGGATGTAGATGAAGAGAATCTGTTGAAGCCTAAACCATGTCTTACTAAGGGTGTAGAGAAGTATTTACCACATTGGAGGAATCCTCTTGAGCCAAAAAGTAAAAGTTTGAAACTTCACCATCTTTTTTTTCATCACTTGAATCATTATCCCAGGTAGCCTTGAAGCTATTTCTGATGACTTTCTTTGGATTCTTTGGAAGATGACTTTCTTTAGATTCTTCTTTTTCTTCTCTTTTTCCTTATGGTAATAAGAAGATGACTTTCTTTGGATTCTTCTTTCTCTTCTCTTCTTCATAAACTCTTTAGTCCTTCTTGATATCTTGGCAAGCTCTTTATCTTCTTTGTCATTTTCATTTGATTCATTTGAGCTTGAATCATTTTCTTAAGCTTTGAAGGCAAGAGCTTTCTTCTCCTCTTTGTCTCTTTGTCGTCTTATCTTTTTCATCTTTTTATCCTTCTTAA
The DNA here is from genome assembly GCA_949677035.1 of Omphalea diandra. Lineage (NCBI taxonomy): Eukaryota > Viridiplantae > Streptophyta > Magnoliopsida > Malpighiales > Euphorbiaceae > Omphalea > Omphalea diandra. Next base: position 11,165 of record CATIWR010202933.1, on the reverse strand, counting down.
AAGCCATCTATGAATGAGAAGCTTGCAAATGAGAACATTGGTTGGCACCTTCCCAATCTCTGGATTAGACTCTTGAATCCAACATACTCTTGCATCAACTTATCTAATGAAAGAGATTTAAGGATTTTAGTGTTCACTTCATAGTTCGTAAGAATTCTTCCAAACTTGTTCATATTTGTGAAAATAGAGAGGAATCTATTAGTCATTTTGATAATGCTTCCATTGTCTTTCATCATAAAGAGCTCCCACTTCGTCACATACATCTTTAACCTGCTTAATTTCACAAGAGTTGTGCCCTCATTATTCTAGTGTTTTCCATATGGCATGTGCAAATTGGCAATGTTGGACTCTCCCAATTTCTTTTTCACTCTTTAAGTACATAATCTCATAAGTTGATGAGATCTATCAAGATAAATCTCCATGTTATGCTTTTAAAGAGCATAATCATTGCCATGAAAGTGGGGATTAAGATGATAGTGGATTCCTTTTTGAGCCACTGATCTTTTCTCACACAATTAAGTCTTGAATCGAGACTTAGCTCTAATACCAATTGTTATCCCTTGTGCACCAAGAAGGGGGGGTTGAATTAATGGGAAATTTGAATTTTGGAGGAAGCAAGCATAATTAAAAAATTAGAGAAAAAGTATAAGAAGAATAAAGACGAGAGATTTATAGTGGTTCAAGTATAAAACAACCCTATATCCACTCCTTAATTCACTAATTAGGTGTTTCACTAATCTCCAATGGCGTTTTAAAAGCTCACACTCAATTAGTGTTTAGGCTCACACCAAACCTTACAAGTGTTTTCCCAAGGCTCACATTCAAACCTTACACAAGTATTTTCACATGGCTCACACTCAAACCTACACAAGAGTTTTTTAGGGCTCACTCTAAAAACTAAATAAGAGTTTTCTATATAAAGTCTCACACTTAAACCCAAATCCAAGGTGTTTAAAGCTCACACCAAACTAACTATAAAGAAATAAAGAGTTAAAATTGTGAGAGTTTTGACACAATCAATTGTTATCTCTTGCATTCAAGTCCATTTGGTGGTGTGTTTATAGGCTACAACCACCAAAAAGACATTACAAATAAAACTATGTCCAAATCTCCAAAGTATACTGGGCAGATCATGCATTTAATGCTTGTCAGATTAAATTCATAGTCGAGACTATGTAATCACGATCGTTAGATTCAAATAACACTAAATTTTACTCAATTTGTTGTGGAGAAAACATCATTTACATTTAACAGCTAGTCCATATGGTATAAAACCATTGGTTTGTCAAGAAAAATAGTTGTTATGTCCCTTGAGTAATAGTGAAAGTCATAGTCTCTATTTTTCCTTTTTGGATGTGATGCTCACCATGAAATCGTCAGCCCAAATGGAGGTGTTATTTCACCAAAATCACGGTCGCTACCATTTTTTTGCTATTATGAATTTTGATGTTTTAACTGTTCTTTAGGACACCTAACATAATCTTATTAAAGATTTGATTCTCTCCAAGTGAATACAAAAGTCACGGTCGTAACTTTGGACATGACATACATCATAAAATCATCTGTCCAAAATTTATCCAACTTTTTTGCAAAATAATAGTTGCGACCTTATAATTCATGACTATAAATTAGGATGCAAATTTCAATCTTTGAGATTAAGGCTTCCATTCAAATTCTAATGTTATCCTTGCAAAATATTTGTAAGATCAATACTTGAAATTGACATTAAAACCTTTCAATCTATATTATCAAGATCAAAAGCAAGTCTTGACTTAGGTTTGAACAACCTAGTCCAACAGAAAAGAAGAAGAAACTATATTTTAAGTCATGGAATTATTTGCTTAGTAAGGATAGATACATGATCTTGTAAAGCCTTAAGCGTATCCATGCCATGAAGTTCTATTTATGAACAAGAAATAAAAAAAAAAAAAAGAGAAATGCAAACTATATAAAAAAATAAAATTCTATATTAATATGGAAACAATTGTATAGTATTAATATTGTCGAACCCTAACAATAACACCAAAAATTTTATAAGACCAGTTAGTGTAATATAAATAATCCCTTGAGTTGCAAATGCACAGGTCATCCAGTAATAAAGTGTACAAGAGTACGAATATCATTCCTATGAGGATTACGTGATAAGCACTAAGCATCTTGGTTTGTATAGTATCTGAAAATCCTAAATAAAAGAATGTTTAAAATAAGAATTAAAACTAAATAAACTAAAAATAAAGCAATTGCAAAGAAAACAGTCAATTGAAGAAGTTAGCTAGGGGTTCAACTTCACTTATTAACTACTTATGGTTCCTAATCTTCCATTCAATTAATTCATTCATCTAGTATTACTATTGGATCACTTAAGTGATTAATTTATCTCTTTCAAGTATCTATTATGCTAAAATAAAGGTCTTTTAACATAATAATCTTAAAGGTCTTTTAACATAATAATTAAACATCATGTTATTATCAAACAATGCAAGATCCTAATGATAGTAATAAACTATTAAGGCCTCTCAACACATAATAGATTAAAAGAATCACTGAAGGTCCATTTCATGAAAAGCATCTCTCAATACTCAATTCATAAAACTCAATATGATTAAGGGCCTTTTAGTTAATAATATAAAGCTCATAATGATTGCTAATAGAAAGTGAATAAAACAAAAAAAAACTTAATTAGATAATCATAAAAGGTAAATAAGATCCATCTACAACCAGTATTAAAAAAAATTAGTTCATAATGGGAGAATGAAAAGAATTAACAATCAAACTAATGATATTAGAAGCCATGGACTTCAATTCTTCAAGCTCTTATATGATTGCGTTATTACTCTTCTTTGTTTTGTAGCCTTTATTTGATGGCTTTTTGGATGGATATTTGATGTTTTTTTTATGATTATTGATGCCTTAACTAATAAGATTTTACCTCCTGAGTGTCCTTGAGGTTTTTACTAAGTAGGAAGCTTAGACAATTACAAAAGGAAAAGATTAGAGAGACTTTAAAAATTACATTTTTGGCTTTTTAGGGGTGTACAATTATGCTTTTAGAGTGCATAAGTGTGTTTTTTTATGGTTCCTTTTATTCCATAAGGTGTATGGCCATGTCTTAGAAGTGCATGGTCATGTGTTAGAGGTGCATGACCATATTTTGATGTCAAGTGATTTGGAGAAGTTTTGCCTGACTTAAGCACATGGTCATGCTCACTTGTAACCTATTTTTTACCTTAAAAATGATGGATTAGCTCTCACATGAAACATAAAGTTGTAGCCCTATTTGTTAACTTTTTAATGCCTTTTGAATCACCTCATTTAAAGTTTTTTAGCATGGTGTTACGCCTAAAATATTGAGCAGTGCTCAAAACTGAAACTTAGATTGCCTTATCTTGCTTTTTAGGTAGTTTTCTTCTTTTTAATCTACAAAATACAAATCTCTTCTATAAAGGTTCTTTTATAGGTTAAATTCAATAATGAAATCGAACTTTATAAGAGAATTAAACTATCAAACATATGAAATTATGCACTAAACACCAAAGAATGGGAAATTTCTTATGGATCTAAAGGAATCCCAAACAATCATTTATAAGGCTGCTAACTACTTAGAGGAAGATGGTGTCTTGTACAAACAAATTTATAATTAAGTATGGCTCAAGTGTGTTTCAATGGAAGATAGGAACTATATGCTTAAAGAAATACATGAAGGCATATGCGGAGCCCATAAAGCAGGCACCACCATAACCTGAAAGGTAGTTATTTCTAGTTACTTCTAACCCTTCATGTTTAAAGATGGAAAATAGCTTATAATGTTTGCCAATAACACACCATAATCCCTAGACAACCCTCAACCAACCAACAGCCTATTGGCTTGAGTTAGCCTTTCTCTTAAATAGGAGATTGACATTTTTTGCCCTTATCCACAAGCACCCAGTCAAAAGAAGTTTATGGTGGTAGCCATAGATCACTTCTCTAAATGCCCTAAAGTTGAAGTTTTTGCCACCATCACCTCAGTCAAGATATTGAATTTCTTTAAAAGACACATGATCTATTAGTTTAGTATTTTAAGGGTGCTCATTATTGATAATGAGAAGCAGTTTGATTATGAGTAATTTATATTTAATTATGCTAACTTAGCCATTGACCTTAAATTCACCTCAATGGCTCACCCTCAGACGAATGGAATGACTAAAGTAACCAATAGGATCATATTTAAAGGCCTAAAAAGAGATTTGAAGATGTTGGAAGGGCATGGACAAAATAATTCAACCATATCCTATAGCCTTTTCATGTAACCACAGGAACTGCCATGAGCCTAACTCCATTCTCTTTAATATATGGGACACAAGTAGTTATCCTCGTTGAGATTAGCCTCCCTTATTATTGAGTGTTTCACCATGACCCTAAGCAAAATGAGGTCGAGCTATACCTTAACCTAGACTCTTTAGTTGAGAAATGAGAAGATAACACCATGTAGCAACTACCTATAAGTAAAGGATCAATTCCATAACAAAAAAGTAAAGAATTAATCCCCCAAAGTATAAGACCTAGTCCTAAAATGAGCTAATGTCACTAAAGGTGAAGTCGGCATTAGTAAGCTTGGTACTAACTGGGAAGGTCATTTTAAGGTTATTAAAGTTGTATGGCATGCAACATATAAGCTACAGCCTATGGATGGCAAGCCAATCCCCTGGATGTGGAATAAGGATGTTCTTATCAAATATTTTATTTAAAAACCTTAGTTGTTTTCTAATGTAGTTAAGCTCAAGCATGACCTTAGCACTTGTCCTATATGATTCAATGAAGATAAAAGGGTCTTCGTCCTCTTTCATATTACTTTAAGTCATACAACTACTGTAAGCATGTACCAAGCTAATCAACCTTGTACATTTTGAAAAGGTCTTCACCCTCCTTTTTGAGTTATCTTATCAAACACATATCAAGCTTATAAATCTCGTACATTATAAAAGGCTAATAAAGCCTATGACTAAGAATGCCTTAATCTAATTCATTCATACTTAGCATTTTTCAAATACAGCAAGCTTGGCACTACCAGTTGGGCCTTTTACTATAAGCTTAATGATTCAACAAGTTTGGTTATATAACTTAGTGATGTTATATTATTAGTATAGTTTTTAACATTCATCTTATTATTTCATAATTATCTCAAATCTCAAAGCTCAATCAAGCATAATTAAAGATTACCCCAACTTAAAGTTATCTCATGTTTATCTTGTAAAGGAAAAGAGCTTGAATGATCTATGGTTATATCAGTCCATACCTACTATGATTCAAGCATAAAAAGTAAAGGAAAAGCATACATAGAAAAAGTAAAGGAAAAATGAACTTTATTACTTATAAAATTTTTACAAAGTTGGTCTAGCTATATTTATAATTAAAATATATATTTGTTTCCTTGCCTCGTCCATTTCTTCCTTCTCCTCTTCCTCAACCTCACCATGAAGGATGTCCCATACATAGTCAAAGTTAAGCTTGGGATGAGCCTTGGCTAGTTTATTACTTATTTTGGCATTATAACCAATATAAATTCTAGCCAACTCCTTATTCACTATAGCTCGAGCTTCTTCCTCTTTTTGCTACCATAACTTTACCTCTCACTCTAACTTATCATTATTTTGGGGCACCTCCTTTAGTTTGGAGATCCTCTTAAACGCCTCTACCTCACAACTAGACAACTTAGTGTTCATTGCCTTGAAAGCCTTCAAAGCCTTTTGAGTGGAATTTTGTAGGTTCAACCCCTTTACTATCTATTGAAAGGTGTCTTAGTGATCCTTTGTCAGCATGGCTAGGCCATCACACACCTTGATCAACTTATTTTATAGCTCGATGATATTATTTATTTCCTTCTTAAAAGACCATTCATTGGCTTAAAAACGTTTATACTATCATTGCCTATATAAGAAATCAAGCAAGTTAGTCTTTTGAAATTTATCTTACATTTATCTTTAAAGTTACTTAGTGAATTACCTTGAGGGTATGCATTTTTGCTCAATCTGCGAGCTACTAAAACCTTTACTTGTCCTTAGGAAGGACATAGATCTTTTTTAGAGTTTCATTGACAATTAGATGACTTAACATGCACTCTTCATATTTGTTCTTCGAAAACCCCTGAGAGGGAGGACATTGGCTCAAGTTCCTAGGAGCATAAAGAGCTCCTCATTCAAGTGGATCTCCAATATCTCCACTCAAGCCTTCTTTAAGGGTGGCACCTTAATTGTTATTGGCTAATCCATATGGTCAGTAAGAGAAAGAAAAGGCCAAAACACAAACTCGTAAACCTCTTCAACTTAAGGCTTAGTTATTTATGCCTTGTCTTGCATCACTTATAATTACCAATTCTCTTCACTCATAACTTATGTTGCCTCATGATCCCCTATACAACTTAAGTTGTTTTATGCCTCATTATTCGCTCCTTGATGGCTTTGAAGTCCATCTCTATAAGACAAAGAACAATTATTATACATTAGTATAAAAGCTAAGACTTAGGCTAAAAACATAAATACTAGAAGAAGCTCAGATAGAAAGGTATGTCTCTATCATCTTGATTAGGTTGATGGGATCTTCCATCACAACTGAGACTTGACCAGCTAGCTCTTGCTTTTACTCAGTCGGAATGATGATGACATCCCAATCATCCTGTTAGCCCATCTTAAAGGGAATACCAGCTTATTCTTATAATCTTAAACGGAATACCATCTCATTCTTATAAGAAATAATAAAGAACTTATGTTTTTAACCATTTATTAAAGAAGGATAGTGATTGAACATTCCCATATTGGACTTAAAAGTCACATGTTTGTGGTTTTCCCCTACTTAGTGCATAATAGTGTATATATGCTTTATTAGCCGTTATTGAGATTTGGATTCCTTTTTCTTAGGATAGCAAGTAAAGGCCCATTAACATTTAAATCTCATTCAATGCAATCTAGGATTTTATCAACTCCAGCATTTCTCATATGAACTTCAGCATGAGCATTTTGAACCTAGCTTTCAAATTCTCTTCATATAACATGAACTAGTTTGGCCCCAAAAAAGACAAGGCCTTTGGCTTATGACGTGGCACCTTCAGCATATATTCTAATGGAATGTTGTACTTTAGGTGAATTTTTTCCTATTTTATATTAAACACCCCTCTCCTCACCTCGGTGACCTTGGGATTTGTTCTTCTAATTTTAAGGGCTTAAGTTAGGGTTTTATGTTCACTAGCTTAGTGTTAGTATGGCTCGATCCAAATCTTATGCTTAAGTTAGCTTTTTCCCTCAACTTATTTACTCCTTCCTTGGGCAAATCATTCTCCTTCTTTTCTCTCTCTAACTCTTCTATCTCTTATTCCTTTTTCCTTCTCTGCCACACCAACATCGTCTTTCTATTGATTCTCATAGTTTCTACCAATTTTTTTTATGCCCATAACCTCTTTTATATCTGTTGCCATAGTGTTGGTATAGACTTAATAAAAATAGAAAGGGATGAAAGAGAAATAGTGTTCATTTTTCATAATTTTTAATCAATTTTAAAAATAAAAAGAAAAGAAAGAAAAGAGAAATTCTCACCTTGTTGATGAAATTACAACTATCATAATGAAAAATAGAGGTACTTTGTAATTAAAATTTCACAAGTAAAAGCAAGAGAAACAGAAAATGCATTTTTATGACCCACTTTCCCTATTTATAGGCCTAGAAGGATAGGTGAAATGGTAGGTTTAACTAAACCAACATCTTATCAGAAAATCCAAGATGTTATGATCAATCATACCAATATGAGGTGTGCTAATCATTGAACACATGGCAAAAAAGATGTTGAAAGGTTTCAATCTTGAATTTTAAAACTCCTTTTCTCAAGAATATGAGTAGATCAATGTGTTTTAGTCATTCACAACTCAACTCGATCGATTATAAAATGCTCTACAATTGGCTTAGATACTTTCTTTTACAAGCTTCTCAAGATGTAAACAGACATGGACTAAGGGGATATATGATATCACTCTCACTAAAATGGGCTAGGCTCACTCATATATAAGGCCTAGATCAATCACATGGACCTTAACTATACAACTAATCAAAAGCCTATATCGGTGCAAGATGAGCTCTTAGCTTACAGGCTAGCATTAACTTAGCCTATATGCAGCTCTTCAGCCCATTCCTTATCCTCTTCAAAAAAAAAAAAAAAAAAAAAAAAGAGGAAAAGATAATCATCTTTAAGAAAGGATAATTCTCATCAGAAAGTAATCATTATTTTGAAGGAAATTAAGTCCTTATTCCAAGGCTCTATATAAAAAAGTTTTAACTAGGTATTTCATTCATTCTATATGCACATACTCTCACTTTATCTCTATTAGCTAATTTAAGTATTGAAGTGGACTTTCGACATAGGGATGGATTCCCCTCTCATTCTTTTATGTGTTGTAGATCTCAAACTAGTTGAGCCAACCATCCTCAACTCAAGAAGACCAACCTAGATTAGTTAGCTTATTATCACTGAAACATCAGATAGATGTAAAAGAATATGCACATTACTTAGATATGAACTATGCCAACCTCATTATAGAACAAAAAGAATTGAAACTTTACTAGTATCAAATGAATGAATACTAACCTCATTAATAGAAGCTATGTACATATTTATTGAATGTCTAATCAATATTTTAATAGACAATGCACTTAATTATTGAACATCTAATTAATATTTTAATGCTATCAGATAAACTAATTTGCGCTTTCTCGTCACTATCTATGACACTTAACATACGCATGTACCATGAATTAATCCAAATAAGCAGTAATAAAATATTTATAATGGTTATTAATGAAACTTATATTATTTGAATTTTTAAAAAGGGTCAAAAAATAAAATACATGCCATATAATATATTCAAAAGCATCTAAATTACAAATGTAGCATCTTGTAAATTTTGGATTGTTGGAATAAATCTTTTTATTACTTTTTTCACAATAAATTATTCTAAGATTCATCTTTTTTAATAATTGAATGTCATGGCCTTAAAAAAAACTATTCAAATCTCTATAAAATATATTATTATTTAAATTATTTATAAGGTACTAAATATTATTATATTAATATTATCATAAGAAAGTAGATATATACTTGATTTTGTTTTTGCAATAATAACTTCAAACAAACCCCTGATGTTTGTAAAAAAAAAAAAAAATTGTGATGAAAGAAAGCTTTATTATTCTTTTTTGATATAAAAAACACTAAAATAAAATTTCAGCATAACATATTGGAATATATATTTTTTGAATTAAATATTAATATAAATCGTAATACACTCTATACATAATATTTGTGAGTTGCAAAACACTTTCGCAATTGGCATGCTTGGATTAACTTGCATTGAAATTACTAAACTCGTATCGGCTCAATATTATTTGTATTGCAAATAAATTAATATAATTAAATAAGTTAAAACAATATTTTATAGATATTAAAGTATATCATAGACATATAAATGAGTACCGTTCTAAAAGCAGGCTTTTGTATTTGAGAATGCTATTATTGGCTTTGTTGTATCTTTTCCAAGTAAATTTTCTAGAATTTCGCCTTTATTGTTAGCATAATCTTCATGGTTGTTAAAATATCGATTTTACTTATATGATTTTATGATTTTACGAGTAAAAATCTCTCAAACGAGTCAACACATATATAAAATCGGTTCTTATATAAAATTGCAGTAAAATCGCATTTAAACTCTGTAAACTTATTGAATTTTTATGATTTCACGAATTTACGATTTTTGGACTCTTTGTTGGAATTGAGTATAAAATGTCTTCGATAATGAGCCATTATTTAATACATTTTTGTAGTATTTATTTGTATATTTTATTTTATTAACTTAAGTATATGATGGACTTGAACTAATTCCTTTTATGTATTCTAATATTCTAATATGAGATATGAACTTAAATCTCTTTATGAATAGGTTTGCTTATGATCTTTTTAATGTAGTTTTATGTATATTAAATTTGTGAAATGTCTTATTTATATATTGATATATGTAAGATTTAATTTGTATTTCAATTTATTATATATTTTATATATGTATAATTAGATTTTAAAGGATATTTTTATATGTTGTAAAATCTTATGATTTTACAATTCAATTTTATGATATGAGTTTATGAGTCATTTAATAATTTTAAATTTAAAAAGTGAGTTTGACAACCTTGATAATTCTCCATAAAATTAATGAAATTTTAATTAACCAATTTTTAGAAACAAATATAAAATAACTATTGATTAACATAAATATTATTTATAAATGTAAAAGTAATTAAAAAAATGTAGTACGAGATTGTTGCCTAGTATCAATAATCATAATATTCTTTTTCCTCTTTTCTCCATTTATAGTAGTACATTTTGATTTACATGAACATTCATAACCAAAAATATCTAACACGAAAATAACAAAGTTAGTCTTATATTATAGTATAATATATAATTACAACACAAATATATTAATATGTAACATACTTTCTTTAGCATATTCGTACAGATGTCTAAATACTATAAAACTGCAGAACAAAACTTTTTGAAGAATACTAATTTCACACTCATCAACAATGGTGTATTGTGTGGGTATCAGTTTGATATTTTCATACACTTTGAAAACTTTTTACTAAACTCTTTTACTATGTAATTAGTAATGGTATAAATCTTTTCAACTTCAAATACATTCTAGAATTTTTCAACTTGTAGCACTAAATATCACAGCTTGTACTTTGATTCCCTTAAAAAAACAAGGTTATCAATCAAAGAATAATAATAATAATAATAAATAATAAATAATAATATGCTATGTTTCACAATATAGTTGAAAAAACAAATATAAAATTCTTTGGCTTCATACATAAAAGCATGCATAATTAATTACTTACAAAGGTAACAAAAAATTTCAAAGATAATCCAACAGCAACCTTAAATAAATTCTTGAAACACGTATCATATGTAGGAATACCAATACATAAATACACACACACACACACACACACACACTATATATATATATATATATATATATATATATATATATATATATATATATATATATATATATATATAAGAGAGGGGGATAAAAGTTGAATTCCATCCATATGCTTCTTTATTTCATTCAATCATATAAAAATTAAGTTTTA
>CATIWR010202887.1:0-12053 GCA_949677035.1 Omphalea diandra | reverse complement strand
ATATATATATATATATATATATATATATATATTCTTTATAAATTTTTTATATTTAACTAAATTTTTAATATCATATGAAATCATTCATCTTTGTTAATTGATTACACTAAAATTCTTTTCTATTTAAATTTTAGTTATTTTTCTGCTAATTAGTAGCAGAAATGTAAAAAAAAATTAAAAAAACTTTCATTTCTCTTATAAATTCATTTTAAATAATCCTCTTTTTTCCATCCACTCATAAATTTTAAGTACAATCTTTCATGCTTATCTCTCTCACAAAGTATATCAAATAATTAATAAAAAAAAAAACTTAAAATGCCTAAAGATCATTCATTTTGCACTAATAAAAACATAGAATTCACAACTTTATTAGATCTAATTTTTAGTCTAATACTAAAAATTAAAATACGACTCATTGGATGAAATATCCTTTTCTTCTTCAATCGCATGACAAAATCAATACTATTAACAAGATTTGTCATCCTTTGCTGACACTGGATATAAAAAAATGACTTTAAACAATCAATAATAATAATGAAACCGAAATATAAAATCAAAGTTAAAATGAGATTAACCCTAATGTCTAGTTAAAGCCAATATTAACTACATCTCAATTTAATCTATTTGATATTTTTGTTGATACTTTCTTTTTTTATAGGCCCTCTAATTTGAGTTGTTATCATTATTACTTGATAAGATACTTGTGTCATTGCCATCATTATCGCTCAATTCAAACTATTGCTCTATCGGGTGAGAAATAATATTATGTTTCGGTGATCGTGTTTAATTATTTTTGGCAAATGAAGAAAAATTGATTAGATTATGAGCATATAATTGATATTGCAATTTGGTTGGATTATAAGTACGTAGGCAATTGATATTTAATTTTCATGATGATCTAGGTATATGATGATAATAATCAATTATTTTTGGCAAGTGATTGAAAAATGGATAACAATAATGTCATAAACTTGCTTTTTATTTAGAATAAAAGAGAAAGTCGACTACTTTTTTTTATTGAATTTTGAGAAGATGATTAATGAATTTTATTTTTTAATTTAAATATTATCATAAATTAAAAGATTCATTTGTCTTGCCAATTTGAAGAAGGTAAAAATAAAATATGAAAATCTTGAACTTTGAGTCATGTTTGATTGATTTTAATGAAAAAAATAATATGAGAGAAAAGTCAATTTTAGAGAATGAAAATTTGAAAAAAATAATATGAGAGAAAAGTCAATATTAGGTATTATAGATTTTTATATAATTTTTTTATAAAAAGCAGTTTGATTTAATATTATAATAAATTAAATGATAAAATACTATTTTGTATAATATTGAAAGTGAAAAATAATTTAATTAAAAATGACAAATTATATAGAAATTATAAAAATTAATTTATATATATGTGTGTATGCATAGGACAATTATCAAGAATTAAGAGTGGAATTCTTTTCGTACTTCAAAATTTTTAAAAAGGAAGGGAGTGGTGGCTTAGCTACGTTAACTACTATTATTTATTTTATAATATTTCTTAGTTAAAATTTTTAAAAGTTATTTTGATTTTTAACTAAATATAATTATAAATTATTGTTCTTATTTTTTTTCTTTTATATACTTTAATTTTTAGTGAAATTCTTGAATTTTTCTCGACATGTAATAGTGGTATTAAAATATATATAATCATTACTTTATTTGATTTATAATTTTGTATATAAATTTTTAAATTTTATTCAATGCTCATTTTGTGTTTAATTTTTCCAAAAACAAAGTAGTGATATAAATAAATTAAAATAACTTACAAATTATTCGAGTTAGTTATAATTTTGCGATAGTTGGATAAATTATTAAGTCAAACTCAAATACTAAGATATCGAACTTGATAAATTCATTATCTTAATTAAACTTAAATAATTTTATTATTTTATACTTTGTGTGTTAATAAATTTATATAAATAATTCAGCCGAGTTAATATAAATCTTAAGCTTAATTAAATTTTTTGTTTTAAATTTAACATTACAAAAAAAATAAATGAGTAAATTAATAATTAAGTAAATCGAACTTAAATAAATTTTTGAATTTCAAATTTCACAATTTGATAGTATTCCACAAAACTTGATTCACTTACACTAGTACACAAGCATTTAAATAGAATAATTTTGAATATTTAGGTACAATACTATTCATCATAATCTGTATACATAATTATATTTTTTTTTTTAAAAAAAAGTGGGTTAGAAAAAAACAAAAGGGTATGAGAGTGAGAATAGAAGGAAAATAAAGAAAAGGGTTACCGGATGAACAAAGAGAAGAAATATTTCTCATATATCCAAAAAAAAAAAAAAAAAGATTCCACAAAGAAGGGCGTCTGGTCGACGCGGAACGCGTTTCTCTTCCACTTAGGTGGGTGGCAGGATAAGCCTGAGTCACTCTTCCACTACATTATTTATTACTTGTATTCCCTTTCATGCATGTCTTTTTCTCTTCTTTATCTATTCTTTCTTTCTTTTCTTTTTTTTTTTTTTTAAAGAAAAATATTGCTTTATTTATTTTATATATACTGCACACCAAAAATGTTGACAATTCAATTTGCCCAATCCTTAACAAGTTTGGACTTGCATAATGTGTTTGCTTTCTTGCTGTTTGGTGGTGCACTCTATGAGTATGAGAGGTTTATTTACATGGGTTCCAACCTCTTGTTTAACATATCATTTCTTGGTGCTTTCAAAATCATTGTATTTTAATGTAAAAATCTCATTCTTAGATGGGTTACAGCCAAAGATTAGATTTTAGTGATTGTTTCTTGCATATTTATGACTTGGTGTATGTAAATTCTTTGGCTTATTTACTTTAAAAAAAATTAAATTAAGATTTTTGTATTGGAATAAGTTAAAAGAAGTTAAATAGTAAAATATTAATAAAATTAATTAATTAATATCGTCTATGAATTTTTATAATATAAATGAAAATTAATAAAAGTTCAACACTTGATGGTTAAAAATGAAACATTGAAAAGATTTTAACAAATTTATATCTATTAACGTTTTATTTTTTAAAATAGATTAAAATTAATTAATACTTCGACCCAAAAAAAAAAAAAAGAAAAAGGAAGAAAGAAAGCTATGTTCTAAAACTAAAGCATCATATTTTAAAGTACATCAAGGGCGGCTTAATTAATAAATGGGCAGAGTTCTTTCTTCATGGAATATTAAAAATCACCCAACCCATTATATGCGCCAACTTTAGCTAAAATTTAAGTTTTGTTAATTTGTACTTTGGAATTTTATTTTAGTACTATTTTTATTAATTAGACTCAAGAAAATATAATTTTTAGTGTAACAAAAAATGGTATTGATACTGATGTGACAATTAAATTGCAATTCACAAAATTATGGCAGAATTTGTCATAAATATGATAAATTCCATATTGAGGTTTCAAACAAATATGTAAACTGTGTTTTTATGAACATATTTTATAAAATTTTATGAGAGTCATTAATTTGAAAACAAACTCTTAATAATGTTAATGAGAAATAATTGAATCTTTTAAAGTGAATTATGCTTCCACTTATGCAAGTCCATTTAATTTACATCGCAAATTTTTTTCTAATTGTGAAAATAAAATATCATCATATTTTTTCAATTTAAATTGAAATTGAATGAATTTCTTTTTTTATTTGTGATACATCATAAAATTTTAAAAAATAAAAAGAATATCGAATTTAAAAATTTATTTAAAAGTGAACATCATAGTACAAAGAAATTATCTTTTCAAATACTAAAAAAAAACTTATTATATCATAAAAAAATCAACCATTAAACTATTATCCCAATCACAATTTAGCTTTTGCCTTACCAAATCATTTTCACTATAAGCTTTTGTGTGGATCTCTTTCATAGCCATAGAAACCCCTTCTGGGTATTGCCTTCCAAAGCTCTAAATCATTCTTCATTGGATGGAATACAATGCAGGTCCATTAATATAATTTGGCTTTCATTCTATTACATGGTAAGAAGAGGCAAAAGAAGTGTTAGCTTGGGCTAGCCAATAGAACTGATTCAGAGTTGGCCCTAGAACAAAAGGACACTTTAGAGGGAGCCTAGTTTTAAGTTGCAACTCGTGACAATTCCAAAAGGTTGGGCTCACAAGAAACCCAATAAGCTTATTTAAGGTATGATTTGATTCGAGCTCTATTATTATTTTTTTTTTTTTTGGAAAGATCGATTAAAGTTTATTGAGTCAGGTGGTGAGTTACCTGATAGGCCATATTAACCAAGCTGTATAAATTTTATATATATTGGTTAAGAATTTTTCCAGGTCACACTATTTAAAAATATTTTAATTTTAATAATTAAATAATTTTAAATTTTACAATAATTGTAAATTTTACAATATTATTATGTTATATTATTTAATAAAATAGTAAAATAATTATATATCGTAATAAATAAACATATATTATTTTTTGGTGCATTTTTAATTTGAAAACTTTAGAAAGTTTTTATGAAATTTTAATATGAGGAAGATTTTATATTAAGAAATTCCAATTATTTCTCTTTTGATATAAGGAAATTTCATACATTTTTAGTATGATGCAGATTGATTAATATATAAATCTCAAAATTCTAATTGTTTTCTTTTTCTTTATTTCAGAACTCTTTGACTTTGCCCATTTTTTAGGGCTACATGGGCTAAATTGCCAACACTAACAGTAGCTCATAATTTCATTATTTTTATTATTATATTATTTATTTTCATCTTAATAATATAAATTTTTATTTATTTTTATAGATTTTTCAATTTTCTTTTGTTTCTTTTGTAACTCTAACGAAAATTTTTAGTATTTTTTTATGAAAATTTTTAATTATTCTTTTTATAAAAGTTTGGGTTTTACTTTATAGAGGTTATCGTTATCTTTTTATAAGATTAATTTATAAAATTATTGGATAAATTGAACAGTTTTTTGCAGTAATTCAATTGAACTCATTTGAAGATAAAATTGTCAAATTATAGCTTCATATAGCCACCAAATGGAATATGTTTTCCATTGTTATGCAATATTTAACGCTCTGTCAACATAGTTGTATTTTTACAAAAGAAGATCTTTACTTTTCATATTAGATTCAACATATTTAGTGCTAATATAATTTGTTGTGGATTGTAAATTTTAATTTTTTGCCAACATAATATGTTGTGGATTGTAAGTTTTATTTTTTTTTTACATATATTGGTATTTTTATATTTGATCTTTCATAAATGAGAATTATTCTCTTCTATCTAAAAAAAATTGATTAACATATTAGTGATATATGCAATAAACGGTAAGGGGAAAAAAAGCAAATATTTAAGTTGAAAAGTTTTTATTTTTTATTATTAATATTGAGGACTTTTTTTTTAATAGAATGTCTATTCCATCATAATAAAATTATGTGCTACATACTTAAAGATTCCATCATATGTGCTACATACTTAAAGACTCCATCATAATAAAATTATGTGCTACATTCCTAAAGTAATTTTCTCATTTTAATATATTTTATTAAATTGATAAAAGTTTATCACATATAAAAAGATTAATTTATAGCAAAAACTCTATATAAAATTTTTATTAAACCATAAGACAAAAAAGAAATTTAGATAAAAACTATTAAGAGGTTCGGGTATGTGTTATGTATTTATTTAATAATAAATATAATTTTTCTTCACTAAAAAAGCTTTGTATAAAGCTTTGAACTCTAAATAAATATATAGTTTAAAGATAATGATTAATTTATATAAGAAAATATACACTAAATCATAATGTTTGTAAGAAACTTTATAACCGAAATTATGAATTACATTTTAATTTATTTTAATTTTTTATTATAATTTGATATTCTTATACATATATAATTTATAATTTAATTGTTAAAATAAAAATAAAAAATTATATTTTTATACTTTATATTTAAATTTATATTTCAGAAATTTTGCTTTAAAAAAATCTGTGCACTAGATTACAATGAATAATAGAATAAACCAAACCTTTGTTTGAAATTTATTAGAGAGATCTTTCGGATTTGATTTGAATATATCTTAAAAAAAATTTGACTTTTCTTGATTCAAAATTAAAAATAATTTAATTAAAATTCACTTAACTAAAAATTTCTCGATTTGATTTGTGGATCAATTTGAATTTATTTGATTTCGATCTAATTTGTAGATTGATTCAATCTAAATTATTTAAAAAATATTTAAAATAAAAATAATAATTTTTAATTTTAAAGAAAGTAAAACAATGAGTGACTCTATCTAATTTAAAACTTAAAAATGATTTGAAAATTTTTTTTATGCATCTTGATCTGATGATCCGACTTACTTGCTATTTGAAATGATTCAATCTAAATCTATCTAAAAAATAATATAAAATTAATCCAAATTAAAACTTATCCGATCCAACTCATGCTCTACCTGCAACTCCAATGATCAAATAAGCATCCAGGAGAAGGACAGACCCAAAGTAAACTCCACCAGCTGAAGATCATGCATCAAAGCTGCCATGAGAAATTACACCAAACAAAGAGATGATTAGCTTATTCAACTCCTTTTTTTTCTTTTTGGGAACAAAGCTTATTCAACTTGAGGCATACAGAAAGGACGAATGTTGGCACAGGTAGATAAAATATCTTTGTATTTGTTGGATACATTGGAGAACCTCAAATATATCCATTAATAAGAAAGGATACATTGGAGCCTAACCAACACTGTTAAATCCATGAAGTCCAACGATCCCCAAAGCAAATTGGAGCCACAGCCTCCCCAAGATGAACTCAAAGAGACAATTAAGAGTGTGTAGTCCAGACCATATATCATTGTGATCTAAGATATCAAAAACACGCACATGGAATATAAAAAATGCGCGATATTTCTTTTTTTTCTTTTTATATTTTATTTTTTTTCACTTTGTTACTTTAATTAAAATAAATTAATTTAATATTCAGTTAAGTCTATTCAATTTTTTCTATTATTACTTTAATTTAATTCAAATTTTAAAATTTTATTTTTATATAAAAATTAAGCAAGTTTTATTTTTATTTCTGAAAAGAAAGTTATATATTTTTAATGGATAAATTAAATTATATACAATATTATATAAAAAAGAAATGAATATGAATATCATAAATGATGAACATTATCCATATAATAATGAACATTTCTGTGATGATCAATGAACATGAATAAAATGAATAAAAAATACACTACAATGATCACAAATTTGAGATTTTGCAATAAAAAAGAGATAATCGCATAAATTTTGCACCAAAATAAATTATAATGGAAGGAATAATCGAAAATATCAAGTTCTATGTAATTGAAAATCAAGTTTTGTGGAAAAAGAAGGTTATATGTTTCCAATAAAAAAAATTAAATAATGTACAATATTATTTGAAAAAGTAATGAACCTAAATAATATAGATGATGAACATTGTCCATATAAATAAAGAACATTTATATAATAATCATTGAACATAAATAAAATGATGAAAATAAAAGATTATATTTGATTATTCAATAAAATAATGAATATAAAATACTACAACTGATGAACATTAAGTAAATAGTTAATAAATATTTACTTACAAAGTAATAAACATATATCTTGATGAAATGTAGTTAAATATTTTGATATTGTCAATATTTTTTGTAATATTAAAATTAATAAACACTATAGAATTTATATACTAAATATAAATATATTATAATTAATGATAAATTATTGTATTAATTTATTTTTAATTAAAAATTTTAATACAATTACATTTTCCTATTGTTATATTATTTTTTTACAATTTTTAATTTATATTTTGATATTATATATAACATAAAATAAATATTCGTTAGTTTAAACAAATTATATGTATCTAAATTGATTTTTGTAAACATAAAAATCTCATTTATTAGAAAAAAGAAGCAAGATAAAAAAAAAAAAAAAAAAGAAATAAGCACATCTAAGGAATAAACAAAAAAAGGCAAAAAGATTTTATGTTTTGGATACTCAGACCACAAGCCAAGCTTCATAACTATAAGTAAATGTGGTAAGTTCATGTTGGATTAATTTTAGATCATATGATTTTTAGATTGAATCAATCTTGAATCATGTTTTTTTAAAAGATAAGTTTGTATTACTTGAGTTATTAGGTCTGATCATCAAGTCAAGCTGCAACAAAGAATTTGATTTATTTTAAATTATTTTCAAAATTTTAATCAAATCTCTTATAATTTTGATTTTAAAATCGAATAGTATTTTAATTTTAAAATAAAATTTAAATTGCATCAAATTTGAATTGGATAAATTTGAATTTATTGGTGAATTAGATTAAATTTGAATCACATTTAACATGAAAATTTTCAAATAATTTTAGATTCATATTGTCTTGAATTTTTTTGGATCAAGTTGGTTTTTACAATGTTTTTAAAGAATTTCAGAAAAAAAAAATTATCATCTCTAAAAGATTGTTTGATAACACCATTTAGCACTTAAAATTAAACTTTTTAAAACTTATTTGATAACATTATTTATCCATTACTGAAAAATTCAATTTAGTTAAAATTATCTTAAACTAATAAGTCAAAATTTTTTACTTAAAAGTATCATTTAACAACTTAGCCTATAAATACTAAGATATTTTTATTGATATGACATGTATAACTTTAATAGATCAACAAACTCTCCTTTAAAAATAAAATTGATTTAATATCTATTTAATAATTATAGTTATCAAATAGATTAATTAGATTCAGTTTTTAATTTTCAGTTCATACAAAACATTCATGCAATTAAAAACTTTCAGTGTTTAAATCATTCACTACTTAAAATTTAACGCTTAAATTTTTACTATTTAATTTTCAGTTTGACTAAATATTACTTAAGTTTAAATATTGATAATATTTTTAATAAATTTAATGACAAAGATAATTTACATCACTAGAACAGGTACATAATATTCTTTTTAATGATGTTTTAATTGGAATTGAATACCTCACCCTTAGAATCTTAGAGATGATTCGTGTGTTAATCATTGAATTGAATCAAAGGCTTATCAATTACAAAGAAATATTGGCGATTGCATGGTGAATGGATTGACACCTAATCAACTATACAACTATGTACATTTAGTGGAGGATACACACACAACCAATTACAACTTTATATACTGAAACAATAAATGGTTTAACCAATGAATTGTAATTGAGTGACATTTTAATGGGTTTGAGGACTATGAAATACGGGTATTATATTCTAATTAATAAAAATACGAGAAGGGGAATATGACCACTTATATTATCCGAAAATTTTAGTTGAATCACATTTCTATACATTTTCGCATTTTAAAAATTCTATATTTTTTTATTTTTGCATATATATTTTATAAAATATTATTATTTTACAAAAAATTTTTTATTTTTTATTTTTTTCACATTTTCTTTTTCTTTCTGTCAATGATAGCGACGAAAAGAAGAACCACTAGGCAAGGCAAATCAACTTTTCTGCAAGAAAACAAGTTGCCAAATGTGAAAAAGTTGCATATGGAAGAAAACAAGTTGCCAAATGTTTCCATCCATGTTCATGAACGAAGCTGTCCTGTCATAGATCATCCTTATACAGCTAGCCAGCCATTCAGGGACCGGTGTAGGTCTAAACATAG
Source organism: Omphalea diandra (assembly GCA_949677035.1). Taxonomy (NCBI): domain Eukaryota; kingdom Viridiplantae; phylum Streptophyta; class Magnoliopsida; order Malpighiales; family Euphorbiaceae; genus Omphalea; species Omphalea diandra. The sequence continues at coordinate 2,365 of CATIWR010202887.1, read as the reverse complement.
GCCGCCAAAATCCCCCACAATAGTCTCTATCCACAAGTTTTTCTTTGGTTCCCTCTCTATCCACAAAGTTTAGTAGCTATAATAATCCAATGTTAATAATGAAATAATATATCATATTCAAAATAATATATCTTAATGTTTGGAGTAAAAAAAAATGACAAAATTTAATTTTGGGATAAGAAAATCTTGACATATGATAGCTATTTTAGTCTACGCCAATAAAATATAAAAATATCTCGAAAATTCATTTGATTTTTAAAATAACCATAAAATTACTCAAAATTGTCTTAATAAAATTAATACAGAATGAAAAAATATAATTAATATTAAAAATATCATGTCTTTTTATAGCAAAAAATATAAAAATAAGAATTTAATTATAGATAAATAAATATGAAAATCAATAAAATTTTAAGCTCAATAAATTGATTCATGAAAACAAATAAAGACTTATAAATAATATTAATTTAGTTTAGTAGTAATGAAATTATTATTAAATAAAGATAAAATCATCTTATCTATGACTTTCAAAATAAAAATAACAAATTTTCTTTAAATTATATATGAAATTTGAATAAATGATTTAACTATACAAAAGATTTTCTAAATATCATCCAATAGTTATACTAAATCTCTAATAAAAAACATAAAATAGTCAAGTAAATTTTCTGGCTGATAAAATATAAAAAATATAGCTTAACATGGAATGAATTAAAGAAAAAATTTTGGGGGGCAAGAAAATTTTGAGAGTAAAATATATAGAAAAATTTGAAATACAAACTTATCAAAGAATAAATTAAAGAAAAAAATTAGGCGGTAAATAAATTTTAGAGAGAATATACATGGACAAAATTAAAAAAAGAAAAGCTATAAGGAGCCAATAAAAACTTAATATGAAATAAATTAAAAAATGTGAAAATATAAATAAATTTTTTAGAGTAAAAATATACGAATAAAATGGAATAAAATAAAAACTTGGGTGCCCTATGATGTGGTTCCACCCCTATAGCCAATGCCGACCACAGTGTATATCCTTGTCTTCCATATTGGATCCCTTAAAGCAGGAAATGAACCAGAAAAGAAAAGGGCTTGAAGAAATTTAGAATTTGTAACATATATAAAAAATTCATAATTTCGCAGTTCGGTTAATTTTCCTGTGTTATAGTGTGACTAGAGATCTTAAAAATTCTTTATATAGGGAGTTTATCTATAGTCAACCTAACGCGAATTATGAGAGAAATTCTAATATATACTTACACTACAAGAAATATATAATATACCAGCAGAAAATTCTGTCGATAATGTTTACCGGCGGAACATGAATTGCATTATTCTGTCAACGAAGTATTGGTCGGTAAGACAATACCGACGGAAATTGCATATGTCAGCAAACTTAAAGAAGGAATTGTCGACGAAATATTAGTCGGCAGTTAAGCACAAAAATTCGATTAAAATATCAATTAAATATCCTGTTGCCAATTCCGTCGCTAATACATGTCAATAATCAGTTGGTCATTTGTTGGAGTATTAAACCATAATATAATATTATTTAAAAATTTCAACGGTAATTTGTCGATATGTATTTAATTTTTTTAGCATTTTATCGGTTATCTGCCTATAGGTTGTCAAGGGTTTTTTAAATAGTATAATATTTAACACTATTTATGATATTAATATTTATAATATTTATTATATCAATATTAATATTTTAATATTAATTTTATATTATTAATTTGATACTAGTTTAAATATTTAAATATTAATATTAATATTTAAATATTTAATTTTAATATTTATAATATTAATTAATTTTATAATATCAATTTGATAATGTTAGTATTTTACACTATTTATGATATTAATTTTATGATTTTATAAAAAATTTAAATAATAACAAAAACTATAACCAAAAAAAGAAATGCACACATATATAAATTGGAATATATAAATGTTAATATTTGATACAAATAAACTATAAACTAATCAATTGTTGCATCCCCCGGATCAACAAAAATATCATCATGAACGTTGGAGTGATCAGGATTAGATGAACAAGGATAAGCAACTATAGAAGCAAAAGCAACAACAACTGTGACATCCCATTTACTAATCATTTAAAAGACCTGATTAAAATTTTTTTTTTCTTTTTGTCTCTTGTTCACTACTTAGTAATTATTTACAACAAAACATATATGAATAATCAAACTAAAATACCAACTGACTACATACTGGCCCAACCTCTATTACACTGCTAGACAACGACTTTGAAAAGTATACTGGATGCAATCTTTAGTCTACTCTTCCTGAAATAAGATTTCATACAAAAGAGTGAGTTTGCATACTCAGTAAGTAAATGCATAATGAT
>CATIWR010202876.1:0-23927 GCA_949677035.1 Omphalea diandra | reverse complement strand
GGGAAGAACATGATTGTGGTTTAATTAACCTACTACATATATAAATATTTATGACATCCAATATAATTTATATATATATATATATATATATATATATATATATATATATATATGTGCATGCGTGCGTGTGTGTGTGTGAGGGGCATGCGCCGGGAGTGTAAATGAGTTTACTCAAATATGGTTCATTTATTAATGAGCTGAGTTTAGTCGAATATTTAAAAATCATTGATGAATGAGCCGAGATCAAGTCGAGTATCACTAATATTGCATAAAATTTATGAGTCTAAACGAGTTTAATTGAATTGAACTTTTCTAATAGAATTAAATTATAAATAAACTTATTAATAATTTTTTTAAAAAATAAGAATTCTATTTTAAAAACTTAATATATTTATTAATATTTGCATAAAAAATAATAAAAAATCAGATATTACATTATAAATGTAAATTACAGTATGAAATATATATTATTTACTATATATTTTTAAAAAGTATTTTATGCACATTACAAATAAAAATATATAATTATATTTATTATCGAGTTAGTTCACGAGTTTACGAGTAGAATATTGAGTTTGATTTTAACAAGTCAAACTCGAGTTTGATTTTAAAGCTCATTTAATAAATAAGTCGAGTTTGAATTAATTTTGATTGAGTCGAGTTTCGAGTAGGTTGCGAGTAGGGCTGATTCATTTACACCCCTGTATGTATGTGAAAAATCATTTAAAATATGATTCCTAAGCTTCATAAATAATAACAATGACCTACTTCATGATATTTCTTATTTAATTAGTTATTACTAATAAATAAATGAATTAGTAAGTACACCAATCAATGTTTAAAGAAGTCAACTATTAGGACAGACTTGTAACATGTATTTTTTTTTCTCATCTATTTTGGATTATGATTTTTCTTTAATCATTTGTATCATATTGAATTTGAAGTCACATGCATTGCTAAGATGTACTCTGAATTTAATAATCAATAATAATTTTCTTTTTAACAATTTGGCTAGAGTTGAACTGTTGAGAGGTGGTGAAGAGCCTCATGGGATCCCAACCAACTTGATTAGATAATAGATTAAAAATGGGACAATGGTGTTATCATGTAGATGGATGATATAGCCTTGAGGAATCTAAAGGAAGATGTCAATGGCCTTTGTTTTGAAGCGTGCTTCTCCGCCTAATTTCAACTATACCATTTTCTACTCATTCGTAGTAATTATAAGAGTGCCATTATAATTTGCAAGGCCAATAAGTACAATTATTACTATGTGATCTTGCTACTTAAACTAATTTAGCTTTTCTTTTTATGTTGTGTCACTCCTTTAAATTGACAAAATTATGGCTGAGTTTTGTTGTCCCATATTGCATTTTAATTAGTGGACACGAGTGTTGTGCAAGCTTATGTAATCCAAATAAGTTAGAAAAAAAAAAAAAAACCTTATCTGCCTGTATATATTCAATTAATAAGGTTATTTTCACTTAAGAAAAAGAGTGTAATAATATATTTTTTAATTAGTTATAGCTGATTTTTTAAAAAAGTATCACTATACCATTGAATAAACATATAACATATTTATAATACACTCAACGTAACAAGTTTTGCCAATAAATTAATATTTTATATTAATAACTATAGATTTAAGTGTTAAGAAAATATGCTCATTTTAAATTTAAATTTATTAAAAATTTATAAAAGATAATTTCTAATGAAATTATTAGCCTACTCGATTTAAAAAAAGAAAAGAAAAATGGGTGCTCTATATAAAGCTTGGAAATTGGAAGATATGAGAAAATGTATATAATTTTAAAACTTTAATGGTCAAATGGTAATTAAAAGTAGGTGACGTATAAGAATTGCTCTTGACTTGGCATGATTAAGCGAGGGTTTGGACCCACTAGAGCTTGAGCAGCAGAAATGGCTTGTTATCCACGAATGCCTCAATAGCATGGGCCCAACAGAGCAATGGGTTGCTTACAGAGGGAGACCAAATGCCTTCACGAATCCTTCTTTTTTGATATTTAAAACCTGAACCGTCTTCTACTCTATAATCATGGCTTCAAAATTGCCTTCCCCCCACCCTTCTCTCTCCCTTTGGTGGTTGGTGTTGGCCTTTGAGAGGTTAGCATTATGGAAGCTTTCTTCTTCCTTTTTTGGTTCACCACTAAACACATAACTGGCAAACTGAGTAAAATTGGATCTAATCGACTTAACTTAAAGTTAAGATTATTTTAAATTATTAGTGTATCACATTAAATTGAGTTGTAGATAAGCAATTTGAATCATTTAAGATAATTTTTTGAGATTTCTAATTAAGTCATTCATAACTTTAAATTTTAAAAATAAAAAAATATTATTTTAAATGTTTAAAAATAAATATTTTTAATAATTTAAATCAGATTAAATTTAAATTATTTCAAATTAGATTAAAACCAAGTCAATCCAGATTAAATGAATCAAATTAGAATTAGATCAAATTGTATTAAAAAATTACTTGACATAGCCCAAGTGAAGAGTCCAGAGGTCGATATGGCGCCTGCCACTTAAGATTAAGAACAATAAGGCCTATAAAATATTGGGCAGTCCATGTACGAGCAGGAGGACAACCAAATCAGGTCCAGAATTTAAAGCCAGGCTTTCAATTAGCTTCTGAAAGCATGTTCCATTTCCATTATCATAATTGGAACAGAAGTTTAAGAAGGAAGGACTATTTTCTATCTAATGACTTGTTAATTGTTATCATACTTACAGTAACATTATGTTTGGGAAATCATGTAGAGAGGAAAGAAAATAAGAAGAAAAAATAAATTTTATTTTTCTTTATTTTCTTTCTTTATGTTTGGATAAAAAGGAGAGTTTATTTTCCTTTATTTTATATATTTTCTATTTTACTTTTTATTAAGAAAACAATTGAATATATAATTATATTGTATAATGATAAAAAAAAGATAAATATTTTATAGTTTAATTGATTTTATATGAAATAACAATTTATATAATGATAAATATAATGTTAATACTAAAATAAAAATCTAACATTAGTTTTTTATATTTCAAATGTTAAAAAAAATAGATTTATACATTCAGTTATGTTTTTTAAATATTGAACATTAGTTTTTAAATTAAACTTTAAACACTAACATTTATCAAATATTATTTTTTAATATTTTAATATTCAATCATTGAACATCAATTAGTAAATGTGAAACTAAAAAGCACTAAGTAAAAAGTCATAAGATATTGAGAGAATTAATTTCAATTAAAAATTTTAGATAAAAATATTTTACTAATTTTATAATTTAAATTCACTTTATGTTTATTTTAAATTTAAAAATAAAATAACTTCAATTCATTATAAAAATCTCCTCAATCTCTTATATTTGGTATTGATTTTATTTTCATGAGCAAAATAGTAATTTTATGAAAATCCTCTCAATCTTTCGTATTTTCTCTCAATTTTGAAGAGAAAATAAACTTTATTTTCCTTCTCCTTTTAGTTTTTTTTTTCCGAATAAGATAAAGTTATTTTTCTTTCTTATTTTTCATCTTTATTTTATTTTTTCTCTTATTTTTCTCTTTTCAAAACATCGCATGAAATCAATAATAGGAGTAGAAAACAAGTTGAGATGTGTGCATCTGTCAAGTCATACATAGAGAATCCTAGCATAGTTTCACTCCATTTAGGGGTGAGTAAAATTGAATCGAAACTGAAAAATCGAACCAAATTGAGTGAATTCGGTTTATATAGTTCGGTTTTAAAGTAAATTCAGTTCGGTTCGGTTTAAAAATATAGAGAAATTTGATTTTTAATTTCGGTTCGATTTAGAATTGAAAAAATCGAATAAACTGATTTGTGGATTTTTTTTAATTTGAGTTTAATAAACTAAAAATAAATTGTTCTATATAAGATAAAAAAACTCAAATTAATTTATTACAATTATAATCCATTGAAAGCTCAAAACTGAAAACGGAACCGAACTAAACTGATTTTTTCTATTCGATTTACTTTAATTTTTCCTTAAATTTTGGTCGGTTTGATTTTAAATTAAACTAAATTCGATCTATTTGATTTTTAAAATTTTAATTTGATTTGAACCAAATCGACCGAATGATCAGCCCTAACTCCATTAGTCCAGATACAGGGAAAGAAAAGCGGTATATGTTTATGTCACTGCTAAATTAAATGAGCTTTCCATCATAATAATAATAATAATAATTAAAAAGACTTCTATTTTGCTTTATCAGAAAAAGCAATGAAATCAATACCAGTATTGAGTAGACAATGACTTGAATTGATAAAGAAAGTTTCAACCAGTCCCTTGCACTTCTTTTCGAGGGTGATATTACTTCATTTACTTTTGGAATGTCATAGTCAAAAAAAAAAAAAAAGAGATTTTATTCCACGCATGCCCCAAAAACAATAAACTAAAGGTTTCTTATCTCTTATTTGTTATCTATTTAAGACCGAAGGGGCATTATTTTTATTACAATCACAAAAATTTGATTGAATATACTCGTAACACCATTCTAAATATTCTAAAATTGACAATTATTGCGATAAAAATAGAAGTTCAATATTAACAACAATTGTCTCAAAATTGAAATTTTATGGTAAAATGTTTAGTGATTATTTATAAAAATTACCCAAAGACTAAAGGCTTTGAGACTAACAGCTGTCGGGTCGAATTCCTAAGATTATGTGATAAAGCCCAGAATTTGCAGCACGTTAACGTAATATAGCATTTTTACATTTTCTTTATCGACCCAGAAACTCTCACATTTCTGGTCCAAATCGTCAGCAGCTAATACTAGTTTAGGCTGAAGTCACTAATTCTCCAATACGTTAGGCTGATGTCAAAATTGATTGCTTTAAAATAATAATAATAACAATAATACCGGAGGCGGCTCCTTGGTTTCAGCAAATTTACCAATTTACTATGCGTCTCTTTTCTGATTCTGGTGACCCGCAGAATCAACCCACCAATACCAACCGCAGCAATATTCTCAAGTCAGATGAACGAACGTTACCCGAACAAGGCGACCTACTAATAATTGAAACCGGATCGACCGGACATGTTTCATTAATTCCAGATGAGTTACCCAATCTATTTTCATTTGTAAAATATTTTAATATTTTTTAATGTTATTTTAATAATTAATTTTCATTTTCATTATTTTTAAATTTTAAAAGCAAATTAATAAAACAAGAATTGGGCCAACTGATAATTCAACTGCTCAGCCCGATTTTACAAACACTACTACTAATTGGAAAATTGATTAGATCAAAGTATATCTTTGGTATTAATGGCACTAAATAGGCGTCCAGATTTTAAAACCCCACCGCTAACTAGAAAATTGATTAGATCAAAGTATCTAAGGTATTAGTGGTACAAAATAGGTGTGACATATGCATTGTTACGTATTTTTTATGAACGCCAAATATACTCACTCAGGGATGAATAAATTTTGACACTTTGAGAATTTTAAGTTGACAATTTTTACACACTTAAGATATTTACTATTGCAACTCGACCTGCACTTAGTTCGGGGAAGCCTGCAATCCATGATGCTCCAGCCACAATCGCAGGGCTGGAGTGATAATGATTACCTGCTGAACTCATTCTGAATTGGTAATGAGAACCAAGATATGAGTTCATACATGATGCAGAAGAGAAAAGTATAAAGCTTTCTCAAAATGAGCTCTGCTATGCAAAAACATCAGTCAAACACAGATTGATGACAACAGCAAGTTGTATCAGAGTGGATCACGAAATGAAGCTGCCCACTATACATTTAAGGACCTTTTATTGCTACATAGAGAACCATCCTCACCTTCTCAAAATGCTTCATATCTAGGAGCAAGCACAATCCTAACCAATTTGTCAAAATTTCAATTTTCAAGGTACAACGAAATTGTGGCATAGCCCCAAAACAAAAATGAATATATAGTGCCAACAATGTGCATGTAAGATGATGGTATCTGGAGATTGGCAAAACCTCAAGGGAAACTGCCATCAAAAAATCCTTTTAAGAATATGGACAGAATACGCTGTACAAATAAATCTACTTCATACACAAATCAAAGATGAAAATCCATGTCCTTCAGTATACAATAGCTGCCGCCACCTCCAAAAGTATGCAACTGAAAGAGTAAAGATGACTGTTGTTGAGCAGCTAACAGAAATGCAGGCAGTTACTTGCATATTCGGAACCACATCAACATAAAAATAACACCAAATCAACCAGCAGAAAATATTAAGTAGACTATTACTAACGTAACAAAAATTATTTTTGCTGAATTACTTTAAATCATTACAAACTTTTAAAATTCCTTGTTCTTCCCATCAAAATTCCATTAGTCTACTAAAAAGTATCAATGCCCTGACAGAAATGTCCTAAATCAAATTCCATTCATTTCATTCAACAAACTCTGTTCAAGGAAGCAATTCTAAATAGTATGAGTTAAAACCAGAAAACTTATCATTCTTTGAACACAAGCAAAGATCATCTCAAAGTTTTCAATGAGAAATTATTCAGTTCTATGACGAAGACATAAATACATTAAACATTACACAAAATCACTTAGAATCTACGGTATTAAGGAAATTCTGACCATTCCAAAGCAGTTCCATCTCTGAAGTCAGCGTGTATAGGTAATCAGTAAAAAGCAAGAGTCCATCCTGATCCAATAACCTTGAGTTCTTAGGGAAGAACCCCATGTTTACTTGAGAATACAAAGCAAGCAAAGATAATCTTCAACAGGAAGAAATGAAAGCAGTAACATGATGAGGTGAATTAGTTGAGCTTAAACAGATATGATACTCATTCAATGACTATAAAACACTCATAAATGCTTAAAAAGGATTGAAATTTAATGCAAATAAACATGTTTACTCAAATTCAAGATCTTAACCATCGTGTACCTTAAAAATCCTATATAATTTATGATTAGATATTATTTCACCTACCTCCCAAGTGAAAAACCACAAGGTCCTTTAATTGAAAAGCAGGAAGAATCTAAACGGTTCAGAAACAAAATTTTCTTACTGAAAATACAATTTAAAGAACCAATTTGAAACCTTTAGACTACAACAGTTTGGATTCAGAGATCGATTAACTTATTGAAATGTACAATTTTTTTTTTTTTTTTTGAAAAACAAGGAAAATATCCCCCATCAAACTCTAATCTTTTCTCTTTCGTTTGTACAACAGAACTATCCAACAGAATAGATAACTCATGCCACAAAAAGCAAAAAAAGAAAAAACCCAATATCCCTAACTCACCTCCATCATTCCATCAAAGCAGCTAACACCCAATTAGAGTTTGCACCAAAGTTGAAGCATTTCTCCTTGTTTTCTCATTCTCATCCTCTACCAAACCCATACATATCTCCAAAACTCCTTCCTTTTTAGCTTCCTCACACATTTCATCACTATAACAACACAAACAATTCAAGGTAAAAAGCCCACACTGCACCCCTCTCCCACTCCCATTCTTAATCACCTTAATAAAAACCTTTAAACACCCACTTATCCTCCCCATTTTCTCTCTCCCTTCCTTACACTTGACCAACAAGCTCAACACTTCCACTGCTCTTTCCATCCCCATTTCGCCTATCCTCACCAAAATTGGGACGGCCCCACATTCCACCGCCCGCCTTCTGTTATCGGGAAACGAACAGAGAGCATATAAAGCCGTTGCCGCCTCTTTCACTTCTCTTCCCTTCCCATTATTTAGAAGCGTGACCAGCGCGTGAATTGCACCCGGGTACGACCCGATTGTCGCCTTGTTGACTTCTACCACCGCCAGGCTGGTCAGGATTGTGCACCCGATGGCCCGGCAATTGGGAGACCCGGATTGGAGGACGGTTACGACCCGGTTAATTGCGCCTTCCGCTACTAGGCCCACTTTGTTGTGGTCATCGAGGGAGAGGTTGAGCAATAAAGAGAGAGCCTTCTCCTGGATAAGCGAGTCAGGCGAGTTGACACAGTTGAGAACGGCGGACGCGGCTCCCGACTCGGTGAGGTGGCGGCGGAGGGCGTGGTCGAGCTTGGTGAGTCCGGTGAGTTGGGAGAGCGAATCGAGCTTGGACTTGAGAGGAGAAGAGGGAGAGGTGAGGGTGGAGATTAGGGTTGGCGGGTGTGACTTTGGGTGTGATAATGGAGAGGAGAGGAGGGTATAATGGGAAATGAGACTTCTAAGAGCGTGGTTTGGAATCAGAGGGGGGTGTTCGGGAAGAGGTAGTTTGGTGATTGGGCAAGTGCGGTGGCCGGAGTCTAGCCAGCGTTGGATAGAAGCACGGTCAAAGGTGTGACCCGAGGAGAGGATGACCGGGTCGGACATTATTTCGAGAGAAATTGGGCACTTGAAATCATCTGGGAACTGAGTCGCCATTTTTCCTCAATCGGATGTTCCTGAAATTATTATTTTTAGAAATTTTTTCAAATTTTCTCTCTCTAGAAATGGGAAATGAAATTTTCTCACTCTAGGTGGAAGGGTTTTATGAGGTTTTTGGAAGCGCTTGGCGGAGGAAAAGGACGGAAGACATTGGAAGGAGGGAGAAAGAAAGATAACGTGTGCTTCTTAGCTTCTGTGAAAGCTACCTAAGCAAAGTGGGCCAATTGACCATTTTGCTCTCATTCTTTATTTTCTTACAAAACTTTAATTATCTACAATCTTAATCGTGCCATCTTAAATTGCTGATATAGATGTATTATTTATTAAATTATTATTTTATTTTTTTGTAATAAAATTAAATTGTTTGTCTTTATTTTGGTTATTGAAATTGCACAAGTATAATTTGTATTTTTACTAGAATATAAGAGAATTATAATCCAATGCTGTTATAATATAAACAAAATGAAGCAAAATAATATATTCTTAAGTTTATCCTTTTATTTTATTGATCTTTTAAATTTCGTTAATGATAATAATAAATTAATTATTATATTATTTTGATTGGTAAATGAGTTTACTTACATCTTCTTCTCTTATTTATATAATTTTTTAAAATAAAATATTATGAAAAATTAAAATTTCATCTAACAAAAAAATAATTATTAGAAAAATGAAGTAATAATAAAATATTAATCATATAACTTACAATTGAAACTATTATTTATTTTTATCTCCTACACTTTTAAAATTTTTAAAATTTCTTATAACATTCTTATCCTTATTTATTAGTATTCTCATATGAAAATACTCATTGTATAAATGATTTGCAATCCCATATAAACATATGCATTGAATCAATAATCATTTAGATATATAAATTGGATAAACACGACAATGACACTTGCACCATTACATTTTAGACATTTGAACATATATGTAATGTTTATATAGTTGCATGACAAATTATCTTATGTTATGTGCATGATATAACATTATAAATAATAGTGTTTTAAAACTTATTTAAAAAAATAAGGAGCATATGGAGATGAGGAGATAGAGGGAGGTGATGAAAGAGTGAAAAAGATGGACTAAAAGAGAAATATTGAACTTTCAACTAATAACAGTGAGACACCATGATTTTGTCTTATTAGGATAGGTATACAAATTAAAATTTTCATCTTTTAGGATCATATTGGAGAGGCAAAACATGAGAGAGTGCAGAAAATAGAAAGAAAGGAAGGAAGAAAGGAGGAAGAAGAAAGAAAGAGAAAAGAGTGAGTTAACTTGGAGGAAACCCTAAACTTTTCTAGTTTTGACAAAAGAGATAAGTGATTTTGTATTCTTTTCATATGAAATTCCTCTCTCATAACATATTAAACATGCATGATTATGAAGTAATTTGAGGTAGATCTCATGTATGGAGGTTGAAGCTCAAAAAAAACAAGAACTGATTGTGTTGATTTTGTTGTTAGAGCATATTTTGTGCCTACAATTTCATAACCCTATAAGAAAAATGTAAAATATGAAAGTTGTAACTTTTTACCCCATCTAAATGCATATAAAACAATTTTGCTTAATTTAGTGTGTGTAATATGACTCCTTCATTAGGGTTAGTTCACAACCACCAAAATTTCCTTAGTCTGGTTGTTTTCATATATTTTGATGACCTTATTTGTTGATTTAGAGAAAATTCAAAACATTAAATTTGTAGGATTATATCTCTTCTAAATATTTGTAAAGTAGTTTTGTTTAATTTGTTATGTGAAAGAGATATGACTCATTAATTGTGTTTGACGTTAAACCTGATGAAACCTCATCAACTTTTTAATTATATTTTCCAATAATTTGATGACCATAAAATTAGAATTTGATGATGTGCCAAACTTGAAAGATATATATTTATATCTAATCTAGATGTTTATAAAATATTTTTGCCAAATTTAACATGGTTGATGAGATATTGCCTCTTTGTTATGACTGATTATTAACATGTTAAAAACCTACTCACCCTAAGATTGGTCATTTGTTTTGGTGACTTTATAAACTGAATTAGACGATAAGTAAAACATAAAAAAAATGTTTCTTTATTTGTTTTGTAACTTTTAGCAAATCAGTTTTACAATTCAATTTGTACAATTTGAGATATATCCAAAATTGTAAGACCAATTCAGAATAAGATGATATTGAAATAGCGCAAAATTCAAAAATTCATTACATTTTTTATATATCTTTTGTTGACCTGGAATTTGACTATGTTGTATCATTATGTGTTTAGTTTATTTGAAAAAAAGAATCAAATCATTTGGATAAGTATACTCAAAGTTATTGCTATGAGAGTGCAACAAGTTCAGGCGGTCACATAAGAAAAATATGCATAAATACTAGGTCCACTTGTATAGAACACGTCATAGTTGCATACCAAACATTCATAATTATTTTGACATACTTATAACCATGTATGTATCAAATGTTAGGATCTCAACACTTTGAGGAAGCCCAAGAGAAATGACCAAACCTACCATAAAAATTAGTCACATCAAAAGGTGAATAAAAATCATGATTAGATTATAATGTGTATGTGTGATGATTTTATGATATGGTTGTGTTTTATTACGTGTATATGTGATTGAATTGTGACATTTTACATATGAATACAAGTCAAATAAGATTTATATGATCTTAATGATTACTTGGTACATCACCATTATAAATGAACATTTACATATGAAACTAAAAGAATGTTGTGACCAATAAGTCAAATACTTGCAAATCACTTGGAAAATGGATTAATATGTCCTATTAGCACATGTTATTGATTAAATGATCCACTTGTTAGATACTGGCCAACAAAATTAAATGTCACTTGAATCACATAAATTTTCGAGAGTAGTGCTTGCCTTAAAAAGTCACGACAAAATCAATCTATTGTGTTGACACTTGTATAGTCAATTTTTATACTTGTAATATATCTTGATAATATTTGATGGTTGGTTGTGTCATAAGAATATGATTATTGTTTTTATTTATTGAGTTAAGACTTACCAAATTACAATTATGTTTTTCAGATACTGAAACATAGTGTTTGAATACTTTGATGCATAGAGTTTTGCATAAAAGACACATAAACCACATATTGTCGGCTGAATCCCAACTTTCTCCCTCTTTGTGTCACGTACATATATTGTCATAAGAACCAATTTATGGTCCTTACATTTCTTATCTTTCTCATAAACTTTTATCTATTAAAATTTAATGGTGTGTATATGTGTTATTGTTATAATAAAAAATTATAAAGTATTTACTAAATTATAATTTTAAATTTTATTTTTTCGTTACATATGAAAGTGTATTTAATTTTCTTATAATCGATTTGGACAAGTATATGTTGAAAATTTTAAATATAAGATTTTCAACATCTATTTTTTAATTTGAAAATTAATAGCAACATGAAATTTAATTATTTTTTTAATTAGTTTCACAAAATTTTAATTACTTCGTTAATTTTTTTATCAATTGATTAAGAGAAATTTTTATTACTTAAAATTTTTTCAGAAATTAGAATTGACAATTGCAAAGATGAGCATACCTATGGTGTCCTTTAAAAAAAAAATTGCTAGAATTAATTATAGAATACCATAATATCAAATAATGTATCTTAAAAGATGAAACAAAGTCAACATAACAAAGCTCAGCAACGACTTTTGACAGAATGATTTGAGAGGAAGGGGCATTTTGGGCATAAAGAACAGGTTTACGTTTCATTATAGTTTTTGTCGGTTACTTTTTGCTGGAAAAAGGGGCATTGGATTGGTAGATGATGGACCGAGAAGGAACGCCTTTCCATTCCAAAGGGCGATAAAGTTCACCAGTCTCTCCTAAGGGCAGTTTCGGGAACTCACTTCTCTTCTTGTCTCAAACGGTCCATTTTGATTTTGCCTTAACCAATGGAAAGGTAATGAAAATACCATAATGGTCATGCTAAGGTGTCGTGATGTACAGAGTCAAAGAAAACCATCCATAAATGTCACAACGTTATGCTTGAGGTGACAATTCACACGTACCCTCTTCAATAAACCTCATACTCAGTGAATTTTCCTCTTTTTTTTTTTTTTTTTTAATATATATATACCAAATATTTAGAAGCTCAAATACATACAAATAATTTATAAATTAAGAAGAAATTCTCATCCATGAAAGAAAAAAACTCATTTATAACTCACGTAGTAAAATATTCATATTTTATGTAAAATTTAAAAAAATTATTAAATATTACATGTTAATTCATAATAGAATTCACAAAAATATGAATATTCTTAATAGTAAAAGTAATTTAAATTATATTTTTATTAACAGATATAAAAATATATATAATAACCTACTCATTAAAATTATTTAATATGTGTTTAACACAAATAAAAATATATTCAATGAGGAAACGGCATATCGTAATCATTAATATAGTAGCTAATTTAAGAAAGAAGCCTAATACGTATAGAGTGCAGTCAAGTTTATAATTTTGTTGTAGATAGCTAGGCAGGTAATTAGGGAAGTGATTACCAAGTTAAGGTAAGAATATCCCAAAAACCATTTACAACAGCTGAGCAAGAATTCTAGATATGTAGAAACTGACTGATCAATTATAGTGAAAAATGTTTAAAATTAAAAAAATACATTAAAAAACCAATTCAAATTAAAATAATAATTCAAGATAGTACAAATTATAAATTTTTATTTGATCTAAATAATCGATTCAATTTGTAACAATCAATTTTAAGTCCAATTGATATATATATTCTTTATTTTTTTGATTTGTAAATTTTTTTTAAAAAAGTTGATTCAAATATCTGATTAATTTCAAATATTTAAACTCAGTTGATTACAAACTAATTTAATAAAAAATAGATATTTTTATTTTAATTTAGCATAAAATTTTTTATTTTTATTTAACTTTAATTTTAATTAATTTTAAATAATCAGTCTAAAATCCGATCCCATATCCCACAATTAAGTTTATTATAAATGGAAGCCAAAATGAGAGTAGAGGTGGTGATGTTGCCAAGTGTGTGTCTCTAGCAATGTTCAGATAATGACATTTTCTAAGAAAGGAGATGAGTAAGAATAGTATAATTATCATGCCGTTCCTTGCACCTGTCCAAGAATTGGAAATGGCTGCCCCATATATGTCAGTAATACCAGTGTTTTCACAAATGGATTGAACCGATTAGCTAAACTGATAAAATTATAAATTAATTAATTTGATTAAATTTAATTTAATTTTTACAGTAATTTTCATATTTTAAATATATTTATATATATTTTTAGTATTTTTATTTTTAAAATTATTTAATAATATTTTTAAATTTTATTTATTATTAAATTAATTGAATCAGATGTTCAAACCTATCACATCGATAGACAACTGATCAATTAATTAACTGTTTTGATTTTAAAAATACTGTGTAATACTATAGTAACCCGAGTCAGATTCCGCAGCTGTGGGAACAACAAAAAATGATACATGTTATTACTTGCATTATATTTAAGTACAAAAATCTTATGAATTCAATTAATCAAGATAGATAGCTCATGAATCCTTCTTCTTCTTCCTTTTTTTTTTTTTCTGACTTTTATGTGTTATTATTTTTTATTCTATTTTAGATAAATTTGTTTTACTTATATTATTTAGTTATTTAATTTCTAATTAATGGTTCAATATCAAATGTAAAACTTATTAAAAATAGACATCTAATCTGGCCTTATGAATACTCAATCAAAACTGGCTCGAGTTGATTGAGTATTATTGATTCATTTATATAATTAGGGCGAACTAAGTTTTAAATTAAGAAAATAGTCGGATCTGATTAGTTCAAGTTTTATAATATTGAATTTAAATTTAACCCAATTAAATATATAATATATATTTTATTATTTTATAATTAATAATTTATTTTTGATTTATTTACAAATATTAATATATTAACTATATATAATTTTATTTAAATAGATATGAATATTGATGAGAAAATAGATACATATTTGAAAAATCATATAGAAGTAAGCAGAATTTTAGAATTGATTTTTTCTTAAAAAATAATAAAAAAAAATCTTAGTACCTATAATCTGAATAGGGTGGGATAGAATTTTTTCTTCTCTTTGTTAAGTTGAGTTTGTATGGCAGTTGGACCGCTAGCATATATATAAGCTCTGTTAAGAAAAATTTTGAGCTCACTGTGTTTCAGTAATCTGTCCTAATTGCCCTTCATCAATGGTTGTTAATTTTGTGTAATTGTTATTTTATGTGTATATCATTGGAAAATATGGTTGATGTTTAGCTCTTTGCCCCTTCTTTACGTAGCTCATACCTTAAAAAATGGAAGAGTTTGTATGATGTAGAAAGAAAACTATTCCCATTACCTACAAATGGTATCTCATATTATTATCATTACCCTTCCCATTTCAGTTTTATGTGATGTTTGCACTTTTCGATTCAGTCGTACTTCTGATTTATTGGCTTTAGAACGTGAAGCCAATTGTCATGGTGATATTTGGTTATTGGTCTTTCAAATTCTTAAACTTTGATCTGAAAATGATGTACAAGAATTAGGCATTCATCAATTGGACTTTGGGCAGAGATCACTATTATAGTTTTACCAACTCCACCATCAAAACCCAAAAATTAAAAGTCCTACAATGGCTGGAAACAGGGTGGGACTTGACAGGATCTTGAATCGGAACCAGATTAGTAATCAATAGTTCTTTAATTTTTTCTTCTGATACATACCATCTGGGTATTTTCGAGACCAGCTTATGCATCTATGAAAATTAAATTTGTCTAAAGCGATTTTAAAGATGCATCTCTATGTCAATTTAATACATTCAGAGGAACTAATTCTTTTGCAGTTCTTCAATAACAACTTGAAAAGCAAGGTATTAATTCAGCAAGACTTTCAACGAAAAATTTCTTATTATTTTTCAAGGATCGTTCTTATTTATTTTATTGACAATAAATACTGCAATGGAAATTGAATTTGCATATACGCACTAGATCTTAGATAGAAAAAAAAAAAAAAAAAATTAAACATCACACCAGTTTGCGACATCATAGCTAGAGGTACTAGTAGTCTATCGAGGGTCAACCATAGTGACAGTCACTTCATTTACAGAATCAATTCCTTCACTAGTTGATGGATCTCCACTATTGTAACTTCTCTTCATTATAAATGCAGGTTGTTTTGGAGATGGCAGAATTGAATCATTACTCAACATGAAAACAACAGCAGACATAGTTGGCCTATCCATTGCAGATTCTTGCACACATAATAGCCCTATTTGGATGCATCTAAGCAGTTCGTGTTCAGGGTTTGACTCACCCAGTGACGTATCAACTATCTCCAATGCCCTGCCTTCTCTCCATAGCTCCCAAACCTACAAAAGCATCAAATTTTTCGTCATCATATATACTGACATCCAATACTAGGATAAAAAAAAAAAAAAATCAATTTAAGATATTATACTTCTTTTTTTATATGCGGTCAAAGTATTTCCAGGTCAGTTTATAAGAGTGAATTTCATATAGGTGCTAACCTTAAAAATTAAATTTGGATGAATAAAAACGAGAAAACTCTATTAATCACTAGGATTAACACTTGAAATTAAGATGTTATACTTCAATTATGCATATTTAATTAACTTACATATCCAACCAAATTTGACGAAGTGCTTTCATCATAATAGCTGCTATTTTTTCTGCCAGTGATTATCTCTAAGAGTAATACCCCAAAACTATAGACGTCCGATTTTACTGAAAACAGGCCTTGCATTGCATATTCTGGTGGCATATAACCACTGCAGTAGCAAAATGAAAAAAGAAAAAAAGTCGTTAGCAACCTGAAAATGGGGAATGATCAATTTTAACATTTTCTTTTTTTTTTCCCCCCTGTTCAGATGGGACTTACTATGTTCCAACTACACGATTTGTGTTTGCTTCAATTTGATCACCTCCAAATATTCTGGCCATACCAAAATCTGAAATTTTTGGATTCATTGATTCATCTAGGAGAACATTACTAGCCTTGAGGTCTCTATGAATGATTCTTAACCTCGAGTCTTGATGGAGATATAAAATTCCTTTGCCAATTCCACAAATAATGTTGTAGCGCGTTGGCCAATCTAGCAGTGATCTTTGCTCTTCATCTGGATGAAAGAAATTCAATTTCATCAAATCTTGCCACTGATATAAATAAATAAATCCACAGTTTTATTAAACCAAAAGTACATATATAGACGATGACATACTAAAAATAAAAGAGTCTAAGCTTTTGTTTGGAAGGTATTCATAGATCAACATCTTCTCTTCATCTTGGATGCAATAACCTAGGATCCTCACAAGATTCCTGTGTTGTAGTTTTGCAATTAATGTAACTTCGGTCTTAAACTCTTCAGCTCCTTGTCCAGAATGCTTTGACAATCTTTTAACTGCTATTTCCTGTCCACCGTGCAGCACACCCTGAGAAAATGTAACCAATTGCTTGTCATTTGCTCTATACCTTAAGAGCATGAAACATCAATACTTGGGTTTTGCACATGCGCCGGTGTTGTGTTGTGTCTGAATTTTGTCGACGTATCTCTATTGAGTTGTATAGAGTCGGACATTTTTCTGATCGGATGCTTGTCATGCATTTTCGTGTGTTTTATTTTATTGAAAATAGACACAGTGGTTGCAACAAATATATATCATAAATGCATACGTATGAAATGGAATGAAGCTATTATTTGAGAAAATTAAAGGGCATATATATGGTATTGGTTGGTACCTTATAGACTGAGCCAAAACCACCCTCGCCAAGCTTGTTAGCATCAGAGAAATTATTAGTAGCTGCGGCTATGGCTCCCAGATCAAAGAATGGTAAATCTGGAATCCCACATTCTTCACTTCCCTTCCCACGTCGAGAAAAACTTGCGGTGAAACTAAACAAAGATTTACTGCGTCTGTCTTTAGCTGTCCATGATAAAATAATTATAGATGTTGATGATCTCAACTCAACAAATATGATTGCAAGTAATGCATATGCAACAGTACCGAACTCTCTTAGGAATACGCTTACCTTTTCTCTTCCTTCTTACAAAACGATATCCGAGGAAGAAAACTAGAAGAAATGGAGTTACAGAAATAGAAACTATCAGTATTGCTCGCACTCCCTCGTTTGCAAGAGGGCCTTTTGACTTTCTATATTTAGCTGCAAAAGTAGGAAAACTGAAACATAAAATCTCGTCGTGAATGTAACCATAATAACAATAATAACAATAATAATAATATGTCCGACTGCTTAATTTTCTAGAAGATGTCACCTTTCCAAGCCTTAATTAACCAAAAACAGTTACAAGCCAAGTCAAATTTTCGATTGCACAAGTTAAATCATAACTCAAACAGGGCTATCATATTTTATAATTTAATAGGAGAAATAAACATTTGAAACGCCATCCACATAATATTAATTAAACAAATCATGACAAACTTTAACTCAATTAAAAAAAATAATTACGTATCAAGTATATACTTAAGTGTCATTTTAGTGCTGCGACGAATATAAGAATTTTATCCAGAGAGATCTAATAAAAAAATTATATTATTTTTAAAAATAAATAATATTTTGAATTTAAACCTTACTCAATATTATTTTATATTTTAATTAATATAAAGTAACAATTATAAGAAATAAAAAAAGTCTTAATGATCTCTCAAAAAGCAAATTTTAATAAATTTAGGAACTAAAATTTCATGACAAATAGAGAATAAAAAAGGAAAATTTGATTATTTAAATAAATTTGAAAAAATAATTAGCTTTGTTATTATTTTGATCATTTATTTTATCTTGAAATATTAAATGAAATCAATCATTTTTATTACTTATTTTAATAATTCTTCAAAAGGATTTAAATTTTTTATTAAAGAATTCTGATTTTCTTTTTAAATAATGTCCATCAATAATTTCATCCATTAATCTACATACATATTAAAAAAATTACTCATAGTACTGAAATATTCAAACTAATCTATAATACATAAATAACGATATATACATTTAAAAATTATACAAATTGAAAATATTTAACTAAGAATAATATATTAGAATACAAATTAATATTATGCAATAAATTTATCTATCTAAAATAATAAACAAAAAGAGCTGTTTAAGTAACCTTAATCTATTTATTGGTAAGTAAAAAATTATAAAAAGTGTAATATTTAAAATTTAAGAAAAAATAAATATAAATAAACAAAGTGGTTCAATAATCAAAATAAATTTATATAAATGATATATTCAATAGCCAAATGAGAATATCATTTATATTTTCAAATTTTTTTATCATTTTTCTTAAGTAAAAAAAGCTTATTAAAAAAGTAAATTTTTTAAGAGAAAATCAAGTGTTGTAGAATTCATTGAGTAACAATTAATAAGATATATGGGTAGAATAAACCAACAAATTTTGGAAAATTAAAATTTATTTGTATTAATAATACAAAAAATGGCCACAAGGCCAACCATTTTTATTCAAATAACATATTTTTTAAATTACTGTTATTATGTACAAAATTAAGGAATTTTTAAAAATTTTGGGTTAATGACCCAAAAAGTTAGTAAACTATCTCACTTGTTTCAAATTGGTAACTTATTTTTAATTTGTATCAAATCAGTAATCATACTATAATTTTTATTCAAACTGAGGTCACCGTTTAATTTTCAGTGACTTTTTATTTATGTGACACCGAATTAAGAATATTTAAAAAATATTCTACACTCGTGCCATGTTAACTGTCACGTCAATTTGCTTACATCATTTTCAAGATTTATATGTTTAATGATATAACAATACAGATGTAGAATATTTTTTGAATATTTTCAATCCGGTGTTACATGAGCAAAAAGTCCCTAAAAATTAAACGGTAAGCTCGATCTGAATGAAAAGTTATAGTATGATTACTGATTTGATATAAATTATACATAAATTACTAATGTGAAACAGGTAGGATAATTTGGTAACATCTCGTGTCATTAACCCAAAAATTTTCTAAAACTCTAAGGGAGTCATGTTCTTAAAATTTTTTTAACTTATAAGGAGATCCTCAAAAATTTCTAAAATATCAGAGGTTGAATGAGCCATTAACTGGATTTTTAGAAAATTTTAAATAGATATCTAATTTTTTAAAAAAAGATTTCCCAAAATTTTCTGAAAATTTAAGAAATTTTTGAAGATTTCAAAATTTTAGGGGTCAATGCCCGTGTTGACCACAATGTTCATCTGTCCCCATCTAGTGACATTGAGCTTCAACAGAGGCCTAATAAAGACGACTTGATACTAATCCTTTCTAGTAAATCATTACAAAGAAAATACTACTTAATGAAAGGATAAGGGAAAGAGACGTAATCAAGTCCAAGTGATTTATTTCACTACTAATTTTATGGTAAAGTCTCTGTTGCTTATAAGCAAATTTGGAGTGTTAGTATGGAAAAAGAAATTAATGCAGACAGTTGAAAATAGGCGTACACATTACCTAACTCAGCTGCATCCACTCGTACATATATGTCCTGTCCCACACTTGAATAGGTTCTTGCATCAACCAAATCTCCATGCCATGTTAAGCATCCAAATCCCCTTTCATCTGCACTTGTGTAAGCCATGCATGAACAATTCTGCAAGCACTCTTCCTCACATGACTTCAAGCTCATGCTCATGTTTGCCCATGCCTTTGTTGTATCAGGCACCTTCACACGTTCGACCTTCACAAAACCTTCCCCACTTCGACACGTGGACACACCAGCTTTCCTAATGCAACCACCCGACCCGTCTCTCAAATCCCAATCCCGTGGCGACTTAGGTTCGAATCCAGGTAAGCACTTGCATATAAATTTATCCGAATCGTACGGGTCGCAGTTACTATTTGCACCACACTCGGCATAATTATCACATTGCTCCATCGGCTCGGACCAAAACAAGTTCCATCGATGCTGGTGATCATTCCACGTGGCACGCTGCACAATCCCCGACTCATTCACCATCATTCTTGAAAATATCGAGGGCTTACTGATACCATACATGATAGATACCTCATCCTTATTGTTCACGAAACTGACATTAAAAATAAAATTCCTTGCCATTTCGGGTACTCCGCTCCATCTTTGTCCGGTCCAAGGCCCGCCCCGCCATAACCGGACTGGACCCTTGTCAAGAAACAACTGCGGGTACCCATTTGGATCAATCCTATAGAAAACGTTACCACTCCCAGGGTCATCATTTGATTTCCAAGATGAAATAATCCATTCCTTCCCATTTCTTTTGTCCACTCCAAGCTTCATGTAAGGTAGCAGTGTGTCTGTCGGGTAATCGAAGCTCTGCCATAAGACCCTGTTGCCATCTCGTTGAGACAAAACAAGATTTCCCGACTCCAGAAGCTGAGCCATGGAACTGTTGGTTGATGACGATGAGATGTTAGCCGACCACACAGGAACAGTTTGGTTTCTATGATACAGGACAAGGTTGCCTTGAGGGTTGATAGCAAGTACGCCTGAGGTGTCATTGATCGGATTATCTCTATTTGCAACCCAGACAACCGTCTTCTCTGAAACTTTGTAATACCAAATTCCGAGATAGCGACGGGTACTGGAATTGGTCGGGCTGAAGAAGCCTAGCGCGAAGGATTGTCCGCTAGATACTAAAATGTCACCGTCTTTGATGGGGTGGGTTGTAGTAATGGTGTCGATAGATAAGCTAAATTGGAAAATTAAGAAAAAAAGTAATATGGGGAGATAGTCTTTCAGCTTATTATTCATGGTAAGAGTCGCTCAGGAACAGAATGGCGCTGTACTGTATGGAAGGGATCGAATTGGAAGATACATCTGTGCCCGTGCAGTTGGGGATTTTAATGGCTTCAACTACCAATTAATTAAAGGGCTGTGTGTGTGACAACTTACTACAAAGAAAAAAAAAATCTTTCAACTTTCGATCAGACAACAAACTAAACCACCGGAAAATAAGAGGGAAACAGTAAAAGTTTTTGGTTTAGCAGTCATGAGAGTCACTTGTGTTAAAATCAGTGTTTTCAGACCTACAGTCTACGGCTTGTTGGTTTCTGGTCAACCGATTTGATAGATTCGTTCAATTAATTTAACAATAAAAATTTAAAAAATATTATTAAAATAGTTATTCATTTGTTCTTAAATATTTGACAAAATTTTCTTTGTATATAAATTAAAAAAATTAATTATTATAGTTATTTTATATAATTTTATCATTTTATTATTGAAATACTCCTATTAATATTTTTTATTTTATTCATTTATTATATAATATATGTTGTTTAAGATTTTTTTATATATATTAAAAATTATATTTAATAGATATTATTACACAAATAAAAAATTATTTTACCACTAATTAATTATTTTCATAAATTATTATGCATTTTATAAAGAAATAATTATTATGAAAGAGAGAAATAGTAAAATTAAAAAAAATTAATTGATGTCTATAGATAATTGTAAAATTTATGTATTATGAGATAAAAATTTCTTTCTGAAACGATATTTAATTTGAAATGAAATAAGTATTAACACTTAAAATTTCTTTTTAAAACGATATTTAATTTGAAACGAAATGAGTATTAAGTACGAAACACTTTACAAGATAATATTTTTAATGTTGATAAGATTACAACTCGCAATGAGTAGATGAATAATTATACAAAAATAGCGATAATAAGAGTAATATATTCAAATAAAATACATTGAAACTTCATCATATTTATTAAATATATAAATTCAAAATAACAAATTAGTGATAGTAATTTATTGTAAATGAGCATATTTATGTAATTAATAAGGGATTATAAAAATTTCCTTAATTAACTACCATCCTAAAAAAGGTAGACGAAATTTTAAGATAGATCACAAAAGAAATATTATCAAATATTTTGAGGCGGATAAAGTATAAAATATCATAAAAAATATTCAAAAATAGAAATACATTTATAGTATTTAAAAATAAAAAATAATTTAAAAAATCAATCCAAACTAATCAAATTGATCAGTGATTTGATTTTCAATTTTACTGATTTGATTAACTATCATCCTAAAAAAGAAAGTAGACAAAATTTTGGGACATACCAAAAAAGAAATTTTGTCAAATATTTTGAGAGGAGAGAGTAGAAAATATCATAAAAATAATAAAAAAATAGAAAGACATTTATAGTATTTAAAAATTGAAAATAATTTTAAAAAATCAATCAAACTAATCAAATTGATTAGTAATTTGATTCTCAATTTTACTTATTCGATTGATTAATTTAATTCGATTTTAAAATATTAGTTAAAATAATCACACAGTGATTAATGAAATAAATATTAAGGATTAATAAGATGACGGTCCAATTATTTAATTGACTAATTTTATTTTATTTTATTTTTTAGCTATGATTGGATTTGAAGCTCATTAAGTCCATTTCATTTTATACTACTAACTTTCTTACTTGGTTTGATTTCAATTTTTACAAAATTTTAACTATAGTTGGATCTGAAGTCCTTCAAGTCTATTTCATTTTTATGAGTCTAGTATCTATCTAATGTTCACAGTACTTTTCTAGTTTCAAGTTCATTTTCACTTTGTCAATCTAATCTTCATCAAGTCTTCACCTTTACTCTAGAGAAAAACAAACTAATCCTAAAATTATTTTAGACAGCTACAAAATGCTTTCTTCTTCTTCTTCTTCTTTTTTTTTTAAACAAAAAATTACTACATAGGCGTATTTCTATTAAAAATATTTTAATAATAAATATTGTTTAATTATTCAGCAATTCATGGATAGATTTTCTTTTTTTTTTTTGTACCATTATGAAATTTAATTTATCGTCACTTTAGTCATATATATTTCTATTATCTTTGTTCAGAGGCTAAATATGTGTGTGCTTACCTAAATAGCCTCATAAAATACAATAATTTCAAATTAATTAATGAGTACATCTTTTGCAAAAAAAAAAAAAAAAGGGGTCACCTTGATAGAGCTTTAATTTTGGCTAATGATTGTGATCTTTTCTTGGTATGATTTTTCCTCAAATTAATTGGATTAACCCTTTAAAAATATATTTCAAAATTTTTAACCCTTTAAAAATATATTTCAAAATTGCTGAAGTGTCCGCTTTCTTCTCTACCACCATTATTAAACCACTAAGGCTTTGTTTGGATTGTAGGTTTGGAAAATAATGTGTTGTTTGGATAGAAGTGTTTGGGGTGAAATGGATTGGTTTGAGAGGTTTTGGCAAACCAACCCAAACCCACCCAAATCAATAAAACACCCCAAATTAAAACACCCCAAATTGGGGTGTTTCAACGGGTTGGCAGAGGAAGAATTCATGCATTTACATATTTGCCCATCCAAACCCATCTTCCATCTTCTCCTTCACTCGGTATGTGACCAAGTCTGTAACACCAAACTGAATATATCCCCACGAACACAGTCACAGCAAAGAACCAA
>CATIWR010202858.1:0-32723 GCA_949677035.1 Omphalea diandra | reverse complement strand
TCAGCGGTGGACAAGGCAACCGATACTTGCTTTTTACTAAACCAAGACACTAGACATTCTCCTATGAATTGGCAAGTTTCGAAAGTGCTCTTTTTATCTAAAAGACTACCTGCATAATCCGCATCCGAGTACCCTATTAGACTAAATGTGGAGTTCCTAGGATACCATAGTCCTAAGTGAATGGTGCCATGCAAATATTTGAAAATCCTTTTTACAGCATTCAAATGAGATTCCCTAGGTGAGGATTGAAACCTAGCACACATACAAACACTAAACATAATATCTGGCCTTGAAGCAGTAAGATAGAGTAGAGATTCGATCACACCTCGATATCTCTTTTCATCTACTACCATACCCGATTCATCCTTATCTAGCTCGATGGTACTACTCATTGGAGTTTTTGCTACCTTGCATCCTTTCATGCCAAATTTCTTTAACATTTCTTTTGTGTACTTGGCTTGGTTAATGAAGATCCCTTATTTGAGTTGCTTGATTTGTAGACCAAGAAAGAATTTGAGTTCTCCCATCATGCTCATCTCAAATACATTGAACTAACTAGGAAATTATACGCCACATGTCACTTCACCCCACCCACTAATCTCACTCTACAGGCACTTAAAGTTATTCAATTCCATTTGTTAGGGAAGCAATCTTCCATGTCCATTACTAAATTTAATCTTGCTTTTGGGTTTGTTGATGAAGCATTTGCACAATCCACTATATATCATAACTCTAGTTATGATTTTAGTGATGAATTTCAACCACATTTTATATGGAAATCTTTGTCTAATGATATTACTAGTTATAACCCAAGTCAGTCCAAAAGTTAAGTTCCTTTCTTCGTGACCTAGTTCTTAGATATATCTAGCATTTCTTTGCCTTTAATTTTTTAGGTTGGAGA
Organism: Omphalea diandra; assembly: GCA_949677035.1. Lineage (NCBI taxonomy): Eukaryota > Viridiplantae > Streptophyta > Magnoliopsida > Malpighiales > Euphorbiaceae > Omphalea > Omphalea diandra. The sequence goes on along the minus strand of CATIWR010202858.1, from coordinate 31,822 downwards.
GATAGTTTTGGGACTTCAAGCAAAACTAAATTTTATTTTCTATGTTGTATGATAAATAATGTCAAAATTAATTTAGGTTCATGGTTAGCCACCCAAATTCACACAGTAGCCATAAAAAAATATACCATTAATTCTTAGGTCTTATATTACTCATGTAACTCTAAATTTGAAATTGTTTGATATTGATTCAACTGACATGTATGTGGCTTATACAATGGAACCTCTGGATATGGGTTATTAGGAATGCATGTGGTTATTGTGAAGCGAAATGGTGTTTTTAGTTTTCCAGCTCCAGGACCTTCTTTTACACCATTAGTGTGCCACTAAAAGTGCTCTCACACTACCACTACTGAAGACGACATCAGTTTAAGCGTTCATCCCTCCACATTCGTGGCACCTTAATTGGCCAACATTAATGCTCATCTTTAGTGTTTAGAGCACCGCATGAATAAGATGGAGCAAAATTTTGCAGCCTATTTCACATTTCGTGGGATTTCAACTACCGTTTCCACCATCACCATAGTCTTATACTCTAATTTTAGGGAAGTTTTTCTTTTTTTCCTTTTTAAGTATTTTTCTATTTATTATCTTTTGCCTTTTTTTTGCCACATTAGGGATAATGTACCTTTTAAGTGTGGGGGAGGCCTTGTATGTTTGATATTTTGACTTAGGTAAACTTTTGTTTATCCTTGCTTGATAATATTCTCTTTGAAAAATTTCTTCTCTTTTGTGTCGATTTTTGAATGATTTTGAGTTAGCATGAACTTTATGCCTGGGAAAATATTGCTAGAAATGATGCAAGCATGATTACTTGGTTGAGTGGTTCTTTTCATTGATAATTAATTTGAATGAAAAAAGTATAAGATTCAATAATTGAACCTTCATTATAAGCTTTTAAGCTTATAAGCATTTTATTCTTTGTTGCTCCATCATGTTTTTATTAAGTGTTGTTTTAGGTTGTATATTCTAGAACTTGCCTTATTATGCACTTTGAGACCACATTAATAAGTTTTTGTGTTAAAAAGTATAAAAGGTATCTAGGTTAGCCCCTTTAAGCCATCAAAAGCCTACCTTCATGTTATTTCCTTAGGAAAGCCAATTGAGCCTTAACCCTTTCTTTGTTTGCACCATATTAATTTTACCTCAAACCTTTTTAATATTCCTTTACCCTTTTTGTCAAAGGATTTTAATTGAGTTGGTATAAGAATAAGAAGCATTTTTTGAGCAAATTATGAAAAAAATAGATGACAAATTCTACTCTTCTACGTTGGTGCTTAGTAACTGTGGATATTTATTACAATTATTTTTCTTTGCGTCAACTAGTTTCCAATTTATAAGTATGCTTAGGAATTGCAAATTTGTTCTATGCTACGTAACCGGGGGCATTCATCACAAATGTTTGCTTTCGAGTAAAAAGGCTAAAAAACAATTTAGAAAATAATAAAGGAAAAAGAAAGGAAAAAGAAAAATATTTTGATTGCTCTATATGTGGTTATTGAAAGAAAAGGTTATGATTCATGCCAATTAAATTAATTATTTTGATAATTTTTACACACAATTTCCTTTTTATCAAAACTAAACCCAAACCCCATTATAACCCATTTTGTATTTTTTTTTTTTTATATTTGATGCATAAAACTCATAATAAGTGGTGAGATATGATATATGGGCAAGCTTATGGTAATATCATCCTTTATTTTTACTTAAGAATTTATTGTTACCTTAAACACTTTGAGCTTATTGAGTAAAAACATTAAGAGGGTATTTGATTCTTGTTGCATTTGATTTTAAAGAGGTTGTTAAAACAAAGAAGTGTTTATCTTTGTTTTAAAGAATTCAAATATGAAATGCTTATTTATTTTTATTACAAATTGACTTGAGTTCATTATAAATTGGTAATTCAAGATTGTTTGATGACAAACTAAAAGAGTAAGGGATGAAAAATTGGAAAGGTTATTGAGTTTGTGTCAACTATGCTTGAGGACAAGCATTATCATAAGTTTGGGAGAATTTGATAAGGCATAAAAGTGCATATTTTATTTGTGATGATTTTTCCCATGTTGTATGCTTAATTTCCAACTTTGATTGAACTTTATTTTCAAAAAATTAAAAATTTGATATTTCAAGTGCATTAAGGCTCAAAAGGGATGATCAGACATCAATATTCAAGATTCTTCAATTTTGGGGCAAAAGGAATTGAAGTGTAGTTTGCGGCAGAAGATTTGTTATGACAAGGCATTGGCTTGGCTTACCAATTTTAGGGTGACGAATTTAGAAGAAGAAGAAGCTACTTTTTAGCTTTATTTTCATAATAAATCCTTTCCTATTTAGGAGATTTGATTTAGAAGATTTACCTAGATTGAGATCTTCCTTTGATATTGTCCACAACTAATTAGAAAGCCAATTCCTCTAGGGATCTTTGGAAGACTTTTGAGAAAGAATCTGGTGTTATAAATATGAGTCAAGATTATGGTGTTATAAATATGAGTCTTTTTTCTTGTATGAAGAGGAAGTAAAAACATGGAAATCAAAGGGGAAGGGCAACCAACCTCAATTGGAGACAATATTCTCTTCCATTGTGAACTCATGAGTCTGTTGCTTCTTCTTTTTGTTAATTTTCTTTTCTTATTCATGAGCTAATTTTCTTATAGCTAAGGCTATAGAAAGCCTTATCCCAACAATGGATTGATTTTAATTTATTTAATCTAGATATTTTTATTTTCATATTATCCATGAATTATTATGTTTTATGATATTGAGAGATTGGTCACCTCTTGATTTACTTATTTTATGTGAATGAATTACGAAAGGATTTTGCATAATTGATTAAACAATTTATGGTGTGAATTGAATGGTGTGTGTGTGTGTGTGTGTATATATGATTTTATAGGTTTTTCACAGAGATTAATGCGCTTTTTATCTCGAGAACTCTATAGAGGGATCTAAGGTTTACTTGATAGGAGTAGGATTAATATATATCGAGAGAAATATTAAGCAATTTTTGAAAATATCTCAACTTATGAAAATAATAAATTATCTTGGTTGAATTTAATAAATTAAAATTTATTAGAGTGATTAGGTGGACCAATAGTCTTAACTCTTTAAATTTGATTGTTGCAACTTTAATGAATGATTGCTTTCCTTTTATTTGCTTTTAGTCTTTAAATTTTTTAATGTTATTTATTTTGAATTTTTGTAGTCTAATTATTCTCTTAAATTTAGTTGTTCAAATAATCATAAGTTGACTATAGTTTTAATACTTATTTTATTAAATCCTCATGGAATTGATATCTTTTTAATACTTGATAACTAGTGCACTTACTAGGATCGTTTAAATTTCAACTATCAATATGCATTATCCCTTGTTACCCCTTTGAGCTATTAAGAATACTTACTTGTGAGTATATTAAGCCTTTTCTTTCCTTAACCCCTAACTGTCATTATACCAAATAGTCAAAATAATCTTTCACCTCCCCTATCAAGAGAATAGAATTAGGATATGGTTGTATGATGATGTGTTGTGTGTTGGATCATTCATGAGCATATTTCAAGAATTGGAAAAAGGGCTTATTTATTATTATATTTCTCACCATAAATCTTCATTCAAGTTTCAGGTGGCAAATTGATATTTGATATTTTGCTTTTATATATTCCTTCATTCAAATAAAATAGATGAAGCAAGATGAAATCAACCCACTAAAGAAAAGAATAAAAAGGTGTTATGTGTGCCTTGCAAAGAATAAGTATGGGAAATGAACATAAGGTGTCTCATTATATTTCACATCATTAGTATAGCTAATATCTTAGCCAAATTCTCTTGCTATGGACTTTACCACTTTTTAGTAACTTTAAACGTAAGCCTTATATTATAGGCTAATAAAGACCTCATGATCCTTAATATTGCTACGGTATATATTAGTGGAGAAAGGTAGTTTAGTTTTACCTATGGTCATATGTGATTCCTAGGAATCAAGGAAAAATCTTGCTTAACGTGTGTATGAAAGAGGATTGAAATAGCAAATTAACTATGATGCCAAGTCACACACACGCACACACTTTATTATGTTTAATCAATTACAAATTAGGCATAACTAGTTTAAAACTTGTTATTATCATGGGTGCAATTGATTGGTTAAAGACGATCATAGTTATAACTAAGATAAGTCTTCTCTTTGAAACCTTGATACTCAATTCTAACCATAAAAATTGTTGAATTTTGCATTGGTGAAAAAGGTGATTACTTGACAACAAGTAACGATTCAAATTTGGGGAATTTGGTTTAACATCATAATTCATATGTTTTATAGTTCAATTCTCCCTTTAAACCATGCATATTCACTTAATTATTCATATAAAATGGACTTAATGCATGTTAATCGATGTTTTGTAAGCTTAAATTAAAGAAAAGCAAAGTTCATGTAAAGAAGATGGTGTGCATGGTCGTGCTTAAATAACATATGGTTGTATACTTCAATAACACCAAAAAAAAACATAAGAGAGCAAAAATGCATGGCCTTGAAGCTTGGTCATGCATTTTAGAAAGTTTTCATGTAAAAGGTTATTGTAGCAACACACTGCCATGAGTCAATAACATATGGTCGTGCAGTTCCTTAAAACCTAAAATGTAGGAGGAAATCTTTTAAGAAATCTTTTCCTTTTGAAGCACCAAAACTTCTTTCTTAGAAAGGCATAATTAAAGCACTATTTAATGAGGGAAATAAATGAAAATTATGGCATGAAAGATTCACCCAAAGATAGAAAACAAAGCATAACAAGTCTTAAGGATTCAATCAAGGAGTTGTAAAGAGAGAAGGAGTAAGCAATCAAGAAAGTTCATGGTTATTCTTGGGATTGATTTGATTGTCATCTTTTCTTCTTTCTTTTCTATTATGAACTAAAATTCTTAAAGCTAAGGTTTTAGATCGATCTTGTGTGACTTATGTTGGTTTTCCTTAATCTAAGTCTTTTGGTTTCATTCATTCTTTGTGTTAGTATTTATTGAATGCTTCATGTTATTGATTAACTATCCATTAATCATAATTAGTTTCTTAAGTCGACTATCTAGAGGTGCTTTTTATGGAATGGACTTTTCAATAATTCCCTTATTCTTTTTTATGACTTAAAAGGCCTTAATAAACCATTGATATCTTTAGATACCTATTTAGTAAGACAATTGCATGATGTATAGCTTTTAAGTTGAGAGTCCTCTAACTTAACATGCTTTTGTATGTAAACTAATACTCGAAAGAGATTGATTGATCACCCTAGTGATCGATAATAGCACTTGATTAGTGAAACAAATAGATGAAGATTAGGAATTCATTAGAAGTCACCAAATAAAGTTGAAAAACCCTAACCACTTTTCTCCATAAATTGTTTCCAATTATGATAAGATTTGATTTTATTTTCTTATTTACAATTTTAGTTGTCATTTATTTTTAATTCTCTAGATAATATAAGACACAAGATACTTAGTACTTAAACTCGATTCTCGCAAGAACGATATCCATACTCACAAAGTACACTTTATTACTTATGACATGTGCACTTATAGCTTCAGGGTTGTATACTTAACATGCACACGTCATTAACTATCACTTTTTTTGATAGCTTGTCTTTTGCAAATATCACATTTCTACTAATGATAATCTTACAAGTAGTGAGATCCTATAACCAATACCCCTTGACTCCCTCTATAAAACCTAGGAATATGAATTTCTTGGATTTTAGATCCAACTTTGTGGTTTCTTAGGCATTGTACATCATATATGTAATAGGAATTATTTTAGCATATAATTTTAGGTTAGGAAATAGAAATTTTTTTTATTTTTACATTTTTTTATTCTAGAATAAGTCATTTATGTCTCTTTATTGCTTTTACAGGAAATTCTCAAGAGGGGAGTTTAATTGCAGTTTTTAGTAGGGTTGCATGGACTATTGAATGGCCCATGGGTTTGACCATGCAGGAACTCAAAGTTGACTAGTCAGTAGTGCAAAATTGCTACAACAGTTAAGTGCATTAGCCATTGCATAGCCCATGCATTGGGTCATGCAAATTGGTTAGGACAGATTGTCAAATATGATTAGAAACTTTCTTTTAACCATCGAGGAAACTTTGTTTGGAGTAGAATATTCTGGATGGAATGAGAGTATTTTTTGGAGAGAAGAATTTGGATATAGATCTACTAGAATTTGTGAGAGAAATTTTAAGAGATTGAGAGAGTTTTTATTTATTTATTTAGGATTCATTGTTTAAGGCAAGATTATTCTTGTTAGGGAATCTTTTTCTAATTTAATGGGTTTCTTCAATTTGGTTTCTTCTTCCCTTAGAATAAACTAACTTTTATATTCTAGGGATTAAGGCAAAAGTATGATATTTTTATGATTATATAAAAAGATTTTATTTAATTGGTGTTGAGTTTCCTTGATTTAATGTGTTTGAGCTTAAATTACTTAGATGTATGATGGCCATATATTTAATGGTTGAGATCCTAGATCATGGAGCAAAAGTGGAAGTCTAAGGTTAGTCATAGCACATTGAACTAGAGAATTAATACTACAAAAGTAGGATTAACCTTTATAGATGTTCAAGGGATATTCATAAAATCTAATGCAACATTATTAAGTTTTATGACAATGAGAATAGGTATAATCGCAGTAGTAGTAGATCCAATTTTACTTGAGAGAGACTATTGGATAATCTAGAAAATCCATCTTTAAGGATAATTCATTCACTTGAGAAATAGAATTCTTTATGAAATTGTGAAAGTGTTGTGGTCTAACCCGAATTCCATAAAAATCATTTTACATAAGAGTTTTCTTCATTTAAATTTTGTTTTAATTTATTTTATAATTTTGATTTTTAGATTTACTATTCTTCATTATTCAGTTACTATATAATAAGAAATTTTAATTCTTTGATACTTGTAAAAATCAATCTTCATGGGAATGATCTCTACTCTTCAGTATATTACTTAACGTGATTTGTGTATTTACAAGAGTTTGTAACAAGTTGTTGGCACTATTATCAAGGATTAATTTTTCATAATATCAATTCTAATTTAGCTTTTTTTACTCTAGTATTTAATTTTGCATTTTAATAATTTTGGTGATTCTAATTGTGTTTTTTTTCTCTTAATAGGTGGATCTTTTGGTGTGTGCGATGGTCAAAAAGTTTAGAGATATTCAAACTTGATCCTAAAATCGAGCGTACATTTTGTATCCAAAGGCGCATCTACCTACAGAGGAAGAATTCAAAAAGGGCAACCATGGTTGTTGATATAGTAAGAGAAAGTGAGGCGCACGAAATAGAATTAAATGGAGAAGAAAGAAATAAACAACCAAGAATATTGTGAGATTTTACCATGCCTCAAAATTAGGAAATGCTTGGGTATATTAAGACTAGGGATGAGCAAAACTGAACCAAAATCGAAAAATCGAACCGAATTGAGTGAATTCGGTCTATTCAGTTCGGTTCGGTTTAGAAAAATAGAGAAATTCAATTTTCAATTTCGATTCGTTTTAAAATTGAGAAAACTGAATAAACCTAATTGTGGATTTTTTTTAAATTTATCTTTTAATTTGAGTTTCAAAAACTAAAAATAAATTGTTCTATATAAGATAAAAAAAAAAAAGCCCAAATTAATTTGTCACAATTATAGCCTATTGAAAGCCCAAAACCAAAAATCAAATCGAATCGAGCTGATTTTTTTTTATTCGGTTTACTTCAATTTTTCCTTAAATTTTGGTCAATTCGGTTTTAAATTAAACTAAATTCAGTCTATTCAGTTTTTTAAATTTTGGTTCAGTTTGAATTGAACCGACCGAATACTCAGCCCTAATTAAGACTAGTTGTTGCCAATAATAAATTTGAAATAAAACTGGCGATCATATAATACAGCAGAATACATTTAGGGGTGAGGCTATTAAAGGCCCAAATGCCCACATTTTACCTTTTTAGACATCTTTGCAACTTTCAAGATTAATGGAATGACCAATGATGCTATCATATTACAATTATTCCCTTTTTCTTTGTCAGATAAGGCTAAAAGATGGCTTAACTCCATGGCACCTAATTCATTTGCTACTTGGGATAAATTGTCTTGGGCATTCATAGCAAAATATTTCCCACCGGGCAAGACTGCACAGATAAGACAAGTAATTACAAACTTCCAGCAAGAACCAACCGACACATTGTATGAAGCATGAGAGAGATTTAAAGAGTTGTAAAGGAGACATCTGCATCATAGCTTGCCTGATTGGTTGTTAGTCTAAACATTCTACAATGGGCTTAACTATTCAGTATGCATTACCCTTGATGTTGCAATTGGAGGTGCATTAATAGGGAAAGCAACTGATGATGCTTATACTTTATTAAAAAAATGGCTTTGAATAAGTATCAATAGGTAGAAAAAGGAGTAAAAAAAAAAGGTTCTAGTTATCCATGATATTGATGCTTACACCACGCTTAATGCTAAAGTGGATGCCCTGGCAAAGAAACTTAATAGGGTGAGTATGCATGCTATTAACACACTAATGATGAGTTGAGAATGCTATGATGAAGGACACTTGAGTACCGAATGTCAAATGGGGAATCTTGTTGCGCAAAATTTTATTGAACCCATGCATTATGTAAAAAATTTTAATAGGGAACCCCATAATCAATATTTTAACACCTACAACCCTGAGTGGAGGAATCACCCTAACTTCTCATGGAGTAACCAAGCTAATCAAGCTAAACCTTTTCAACCTTCTGGTTTTCCTCAAAGGCATCAAAGTGGTGTCCCTATAGGCCAACACAATCAACAAAAGGAGAAACAATTGTGGAATATGCAAAAATTCTTAATTAAGATGTTCGAGAATGTAGAGACAAAGTTTGACAAGGTTGATAAGCTTAAGTTGAGGATGAACCAAATGGAGCAATATAATAGGAATTTGGAGTGCAAATTAGGCAATTACCAAATAATTTTAGTGTTAAACGATAAGGTACATTATTGAGCAAGACTAAAATCAACCCTCCATGCAAAGACAAGGTTGAAATGAGATGGTAGTCACAAAAATGCTAGAAATACCTGAAAATTCAGGGAATTTGAAACTTAAACCTGATAGAGTAGCAGCTAAAATCAATCTAGATAATGATCATAAGATGGAAGAAAATAAGGAAGAAGAAGGAAGCAAGCCTACATTGGTGAAACCATATGTTTCACCTATACCTTTTCCACAAAGGTTTGCAAAAATAAAAGCTAGATAAGTGGTATGCCAATATTTTGGAGATGTCTAAGCAAATTCACATTTACATTCGACTTATCGAAGCTTTGGTACAAATGACCACATATGCAAAATTCCTCAAGGATCTTTTTTCGAACAGGAGGAAGCTAAAACAATTTGAGACTATCAACCTTTCGAAGGAGTGTAGTGTCATTATTCAAAATAAGCTTCCACCTAAGCTTAAGGATCCAGGGAGATTTTCCATTCCCTGTCAAATTTCTAATTGCAAATTTGATAGAGCATTATGTGATTTAGGTGTAAATATGAGTATAATCCCTATTTCTATTTGCAATAAATTAAATCTTTGTGAGATCCAACCAATAATGATTACCTTGTAATAAGTGGATCGCTCCATCAAATACCCGGTTGGAGTGGTGAAGAATGTTCTCATGTAAGTGGAAAAATTCTACATTCCGATAGATTTCATTATTTTAGACATAAATGAGGATGTAAACACACCTTTGATTCTTAAAGATCATTCCTAGGCACAGGGAGGCCATAAACAATGTGAAGAAGGGCAAACTCACCTTAAATATGATGGGCATATCTACAAAGTTTAATACTTTTAAGGCAACAAAATAGCCCTATCTCATTGAATGCAAGAGAGTGGATGTAATTAATAGTTTGGTGCAAGTGGCATTTCAATAAGACCATCATAAAGATCCATTTGAGGCTTGCTTGGTTCAAAGGGCATCATCTTCACATTATAATTATGAGATTGCTAATGCAACCCATTTCTTGGAAGCAAGTCCTCCATTCAGAAATTTCAAGTTAGAGGAATTGGGCAAAGGTGTTTCCCCCTCTTTCCATCAAGAAAGCTCCAACTTTGGAGCTAAAACCTCTTTCTCTTCACTTTAATGAATGTATTTCTTAGAGAAAATCAAACTTTATCTATGATTAATACAACTCATTTAACTAAATTAAAGGAGGAAAAGTTATTAAGAAAGTTAAAAGAAAGGAAGAGAGCCACAGGATGGACCATTAGTGATATAAGAGGAACTAGTCCTTCTTTTTATATGCATAGAATCCTAATAGAGGATGATCATAAGCCTTTCATTAAGCACCAAAAGAGATTAAATCCTAATATAAATAAAGTAGGACAGACTAAAATTTTAAAGCTCTTGGATACTGGTATTATAGATTTAATATATGATAGCTCATGTGCAAGTTGTGCCTAAAAAAAGTAGGATGACCATAGTTGCTAATGAAAAAAACAAATTGATTCCCATAAGGATAGTTACCAAGTGGAGAGTATGTATAAAATATAGGAAGCTTAATAAGGCCACTCGAAAAGATCATTTTCCTTTGCCATTGATTGATCAAATGCATGAAAGGCTTTCAAGTCATGTCTATTACTACTTTTTATATGGTGATTTTGGGTACAACCAAATTCTTAATACTCCAGAAGACTAATAAAAAACCACATTCACTTGCCCTATGGCACATTTGCTTTTGAGAGAATGTCATTTGGTTTGTGCAATGCACTGACTACAATTTCAGCTATGTATGATAGCAATTCTTAATGATTTTGTTGAGAAAACTATAGATATTTTTATGGATTATTTTTTAGTATTTGGAGATTCATTTAATGCATGTTTAGCTAATCTTTCCATGGTTTTACAGTGCTATGAAGAAATAAACATGGTTTTGAATTAGTAGAAGTACCACTAACAAAAAGGTGTGGTACTTAGCTACAAAGTGTCCGCGAAAGGAATTAAAGTAGAGAGAGCAAAAATAGATATCATTGAGAATATGCCTCCACTAATATTTGTCAAGAGAGTGAGGGGTTTCCTTGGTCATGGTAAGTTTTTACCATCATTGTGTTAAGGATTTCTTTAAGATTGTAACTTGATTAATAAAGATTGTTGCATTTAATTTTGATCAAAAATGTCTTGATGCTTTTTATAATTGAAGAAAACATTAACTTTGGTAGCCATCATAGCAGCCTTAGATTATAGCCAACCATTTGAGCTAATGTGTGATGTGAGTGACTTCGCTATTGGAGCTATTTTGGGGTTGAAAAGGGACAAGCAAATGTATGTGATCTATTATGCTAACAAGTCGTTCAATGAAGTACAGGTCAATTATGCTACTGTAAAGAAAGAATTATTAGCTATAGTGTATGCATTTGATGAATTTAGGTCGTATTTAGTGGGTCTCAAGGTCATAGTATGTACAAACCATGTTGCAATCAAATACCTATTGAGCAAGAAAAATGCCAAGCTTCATCTAATCCATTTGGTACTTTTATTGCAAGAGTTCAATCATGAAATCAAAGATAAAAAAGGGATTGAGAATGCAGTAGTAGATCATTTGTCTCAAATTTAGCCTAAGGAAAGTGGAAACAAAATCTGGAATTCAAGGAAGAATTTCCATATGAACAACTATTTGTGATTAATGTTGGAACACCTTGGTACACATACATTGACAATTACATTATAAGTGGAATCTTACCTATAGACATGTTACACCAGCAAAGGAAAAAGTTTTAGCAAATTTCAAGCATTATTTTTTGGAAGAACCTCTTCTTTACAAACATTATGCTAATAGACTTATTAGGAGGTGTGTGCCTAAGGGAGAAATTCATGGCATTTTGACACATTGTCATTCTTTGAAGAGTGGTGGACATTTCAGCACTACCAAAATAGTTGCTAAGATTTTGCAAAGTGGTTTTTATTGGCCAATGATGTTTGAGAATACATGGAAATTTGTATATTCATGTAACTATTGCCAAAGGACTAGTAACATACCAAGATGACAAGAAATGTCATTGAATAACATTCTCAAAGTGCAATTATTTATTGTATGTGGTATCTATTTTATAGGGTCATTTCCTCCATCATATAAGTAGCTCTACATCTTAGTTATAGTGGATTATATGTCTAAATAGGTTAAAACAATTGCTTTACCAACAAATGAAGCTAAGGTGGTGACTAAGTTCATAAAGAAATCCATCTTCTCAAGATTTGGGGTACGTAAAGTTATCATAAGTGATGGTGAAAGTTGCTTATGCAACAGGCAATTTGAAACTTTGCTTAAAAAATATAGAGTCGCACATAAGATTGCTACCCCTATATCATCCACAAACTAGTAGACATGTTGAAATTTTGAATAGGGAATTAAAGCATATCTTAAAGAAAACAGTGTCAAATTTGAGAAAAGATGAGTCACAAAAACTAGATGATGCATTATAGACATATAGAACAACATTTAATACACCTTTGGGAGTGTCTCCCTATAAGCTAGTCTTCAATAAAACTTGCCACCTTTCTATGGAACTAGAGCACATGGCATACTGGGCTATAAGTTTCTTTAATTTTGATTTGAAAAAGGTTAGAGAAAAGCATCAACTTTAGTTGAATGAACTGGGCAAAATTCATATGAATGCTTATGAAAGTGCCAAATTTTATAGAGAGGAAATGAAGATGTGGCACGATAAGCATATTCATAAATGTTTAATTGAAGTAGGACAATAGGTTTTATTGTTTAATTCTAGATTGAAACTCTTCCCTGGAAAGCTGAAATCAAGGTGTTATGAACCATTCACAGTAGTTCAAGGGTTTCCACATGGAGTTATGGAATTGCAAGGAATAGATGGAAATTCATTCAAAGTAAATGGCCAATAGGTGAAGCCATATTGTTGTGGACAGTGCCAATGAGGAAATTCATCTTAGATGGAAATTCATTCAAAGTAAATGGCCAATAGGTGAAGCCATATTGCTGTGGATAATGCCAACGAGGAAATTCATCTCCTCAAGGCCCCAACAAATTAATTTCTAGAAAGTCGAGGTACTTATTATATATGAGCACTTGTCAGGAGGCAACCTAATAAAATCCTCCATTTTAATTTCAATTCATCACATTTTATTCAATTTAAATTCTTGGCATAAATTACATTGCAGTTGTTAAGAATATTAGAATTTTAATTTTTAAATAGGAATTAATTATAATTATAGAAGATATAATCATAGCATTTTATCATCTTTTATTTTGTTGAAGTAATGCATTTTAATTTAGTTAATTTGTTTTATAGGTAAAAAAAAAAAAAAAAAAAAAGGTGCATGGGCCATGCCAAGGGCCATGCAGGAGTTACAGAGTATAAGAGGAGAAAAATAGCTAAAGAATGATGGGTTATTGATTAAAAAAGATAGGTTATAAGAGAGATTAATTTGGACTGGAGATGGATAATGAATGGGTTTTAAGAGTAATTTGGGTGTTAGTTAGCAGTTAGGCTAGTGTGTGTTCTAATAGAGGTTGGGTTTGTGAGAATTTTCAATGATAAATAGGCTTGGTTAGTCTTTCAAGAAAGTGGAAAAGAGAATACATTTGAATTTTAGTTGGATCATCTTCTTCATTCGATAACCCTAAGAGAACCTTTTATTCCAGTCTATATCCCCAATCGACACTACTTTCCCAACTGTTACCAACCCAAAAGGCACCTTACTTGCCCAAAACTGCCACACCTTTCCACTTTCCCATACCACTATTAATATTTTTTCCACTAACCCACATCCTCTAAAACAACCTTTTTTTTTCTCTCTTTCTCCACCATCTTTTCCCACATCATCTCTCACTACCCCTACTCCCTTTAAAAGAAAACTTGACACCCTCATTACCATCATTTTTCCCATTTGGCCATAACCTCATTCTCTGTTTCTTCACAAACCAAACCATCATGACCATATTCAATTTCCATTCACAATATTGAGGCTCAACCAAATCGCAAAGAAAAGGGCTTATGGGAAGGGTTCCCCTTTAAATTGTTATTAAGAACATTCTTCCTCATCTGCTTCTAACACCCCACCACTACCACTAAAGCCATTCACACCAAACCTTGACTTCACTGATGAAGCACAGGTAGTTAGTTATAAGAAATTACAAAGGTGGGGAATTTAGGCAAACAAATTATTGTAGTGAAACCTTGACCAAAATCAAGCTCAAGCGCAAAGAGGACTATATGCTGGAAGGGGTAGGTTTGCTTCATTTTATAAAGATGGAACTTCCAACTTACACTTGCATTATGTTAGAGTTTCTCATTACCTTAGTACTTGGACATTTAGGTCAGGATAACAATCCAGAATGGTTCTAGTGTTGGCTCTTTGGTGCAAACCAAAAGGTGATATTTGATTGCTTCAACCTTATTTTTGGATTTCTAGAAGAAGGACTCTAAACACCACTAAAAGAGTATAAAAAGGAGTTTTGTGTACAAATTGTTACCAAGGGGTCAATTTTCATAGTTGGGCATTCCAAATCGCATGAAATCAAGAGTTTGGCACTTTGATACATTCATTAGTTCCTAGCATATACACTATTAGCAAGGTCAGAAAACATAGGTTTGGTTTCAAAAAATGATTTATTCTTTTTATGATGTGTTATGAAGAGAAGAGTGTTGAATTGGGGTGTTTAGATATTCTAACACCTAATGGCAGTAGCCACAACCTTAAGGGTAAGATTATGATTAGATTTATAGCTACAACCATCACAACTATGCATCATAATTTCAGGTATAAGGAGTGTAAGGCAGCTTCGATAATAAAGTTAGAATATCTCGACTAACCTTACCTACTGCAAGCCTAGATTGTAAGAAAGGAGGCCAATATGTGCCTCTCCATGGCGAGATTCATGTTAAACAAGAGGAGGAAGAGGAGACACAAAGGGCTACTTACACCCAATTGGTAATGTAGATCCAGGAGTTAGACATGAAGGTTCAGAGGATGCAAGAGCAACAAGGTGTGTTTTATGCCTTCATGGGTTTGACACCACCTCTACCTGAGGCGTAACAAAAGAGTTTCCATATCTATTCTTAGTTATTTTTAAATTTTAAACAATGGGTTAAATGGTTGTTCTATTTAGATATTATGTTTATTTTATTTCTTTTTGGATATTACTTTTTTTTTTTTTTGGATAATATGATTGTGTTTGTGTTGGATATTGGACATGTAGAGCCATTGTATTTCTACTGTAGGTTTAAAGAGTCAAATTAATGCATTAAAAAGGTTATGTTTTGATTGTTGAACTATAGGAATATAACTTGGGATATTCTCGTACTATTGTGGGTGATAAAACATTGAAAAATATGGTTGGGTTGATTATTTTCTTTGAGCATTATGAATCTTGTATTTGCTTTCCAACTGGGATGATTTTGGATGATTAAGCATAAACTTGTAGTTACCATTTTTATTGTAGGTGTAACTTAGGATATGGATATTAGAATGAGCTTTGATTTTGGAATTGTAAGACGAAAAGGGGAAATGTCAAATTGACAAATTAATTTGTAATGTACTCGATAACTGTGATGAATTGCTTTATGGATATTATGTGTGTGACTGTTGCTAGATTATATCACTATAATAATTGCAAGTTGCACTTATGACCATAGTATCCATGATTAAGATAGGTCACACCACAAAGCAGATTTCAAACTGTGCATAATTTTTACACTTTAGTTTTATCTATGAAATTTGTAATTCTGTAGAATTAGTTAGCCTGCGAAAGTAAAAAGGAATGGAACTTATGTTTGAACTTGTTATTAGTTGGTACAATAGAGACAAAGTTATTTTGAATAAAAGCAAAGTTTGTTCATGTTCATTTCTAAATTGCACATTTTACAATGTTCTATCATTTGTAACAATTATTAGTTACAACTTGTTTATGTGAATTTGAATTGAGAAGAGGCAGTTATGAAATGTAAAACAAGTTTTATTTGGTTAAATTGCCAATTTCCATTAATTTTTACTATTATTCATGGAAATTGAATGAAAAGAAATTCAGGAATAATCGATAACATTTTATTATTAGCATTGAGTTTGATTACATGATTGGAATGTGCCACAAGAATTGAATTCTAGATTAACTAAGTGTGAAAATAGTTAGGATGTTATAATTTCAATTTCCAAGTGCATGGGATGTCACATAACCCATGTAATAATCCATGCACCACTGAACTATTATCCCTTAGTGTCCTAGAAAGGGGGGTTGAATAGGGCAATGGCAAGTATTATCAATTAAAATTAAGTGTGAAAAAGATGAAAAATCAAGATATGAGATTTATAGAGGTTTGACACTACTAGCCTACATCCTCTCCTTTAGTATCTCCACTAGAGCCTTCACTATTTTGATAGCTCAAGGTGTTATCAATAACTTCTACATAAATTTTTAGGCACTTACCAAGACTTTATAAGTGATAGATTTTCAAGCTCTATCGACCTCTTACAAGTAGATCACAAAGACTACTAACCTTAACCCAAAGTAGTTTCCAGGTACTACCTTAAACCTTTCACAAGATCTAGTTTTTAAGGTTTCCCAACCTAAGGTTTCCTTAAACTAAATACAACACTTTAAGAAGGAGAAAAGACTTTCTCACTCAAGCAATAAAGACACTAAAAGTACTTACAAAGTATGCTTGAAGAGGTTGAGAATGTGAGGAGAATTTATAAAAAGCTTATCCTTTAAACTTTATTTTGAAGATAGCTATTGCAAGCTTTGATTAATCAACTTCTTTGTATTGCTAGATCATTATTTCCTCACCTATTTTATTAAAAAAAGGTTTCACAATAGAATAATCGCTTATTAGAATAGTTCTCTCTTTATTTTTATCTAGAGCATGTCCTTTTATACCATAAACAAGGAACTAGTCATTAGAGAGAAAGCTTTCCCTTCACATTTCATCTTAGAATAAGTAAAGCCCATTGAGACATCCCCATGCCCATTGTTAAATCATTAACCATCATTGATTTCATACAAATGGGTGGTTGTCAAGCAAAATGCACTCTCAATAGTCATTGGTTCTATTGAAACACCTGTTGGTACTAGCTGTTAAAGAGAACTTGACCTAAGGCTCCTCCTTTGACTCTAACAAAGACTCATATCACTTTTTCTTCAATGATAATTAGATAATAATAATAATGGTTGTCACTTTTAAACTTCAAGACTCATTGGAGGAAGGTCAGTGCCTATTGTTAATTCTTAGAAAGTATGAACTTAATGCTCTGATTTTCAAGATCTATACAAGTCCTTCAACGGTTGTTAGATGGTTTGCAATTCCCATTGGCAACACCTTCAATGTCTGTTGAGATATGAATGTGACTCATTAAAGGGTCTAGAGCTTAAAGGTCAAACCAATGCATTTGTCCAATGCCTATTTGTGAACTTCCAATGTTCGTTAAATGTGCTCAATGCTTATTAAGATATTGAGTGTGCCTCATTGGGGGATCTAAAGACTTTAGCTGAATTTAGAGAGCTTTTCAATGTCTGTTAAGAAGGATCAATACCTATTTTGGCTTCTAAAAAGTTTTACTCACTCTAAGGCACTTTGTCCAACACGTATTGTGAAGCTGTAATGTCTATTATGAGGGCAAGATTAACGCCCAATGGGAAAATGCAACATTCGTTGTGAAGTTTAATGTGCAAGGCCATGTCAAAGAAATTGTCTAACACCTATTAGGAATATGGGCAACGCCCGTTGGAAGGTCCAAAGGGTTATACTTAAGTTGAAGTGTTTCTTCAATGCCTGTTATGATATCTTTAATGCCCATTGATAGGTCCATAACGCCTGTTGAATGAAGACAACAACCTTTGGTCTGTCAAGCTAAGTTTGCCTTAATCTTCACTCTCTAACACTTTGAGTTTTAAAACATACTTCCTTTTTCAATCATCATAAACCAAGAAATTGATATAACTGCAAGTTCTAACACATGACAAGGATTAGTTCCTTCACATGTTTGTAATCAGCAAAACAATACTTGGAACCTTGAGGTTCAACATGAACCACACTGTTAAACCCAAGTTCTTTACTGTTTTTTATTTTGTTTTCTTTTATTACATTATCCACTCATATCAGAGATTGTTTGTGATGGAATACAATACATGAAAAATTCAAACCAAGCAATCAATTGCAACAACAAATGCAAGCATTCGTTGATGCAAGGAAATTCATTACCTCTATGATTCAAATCAAACATGAAACAAGGAGTGTGATTTTTGTTTTCTCAATTTTAGTTTTCCATTTATCTTATTTCACCAAACATTGAGTATAATGTTGTCATTGAGTTTAAGGGCACAAATTGAAAATTTTTAATTTTTAATTTCTTTTGATTCATTTATGATTATTAGGATTTTATTTATAGTTAGTTAGCTATTTGTTATTATTCGTTAATTAAATTCAATTATTTTTTTTGTCAATAGTGATCTAACATTCTTGGAGAATTGTATGCTCAAAGAGTAAAGGAATAACTAAAAATTTGAGTATTGTTCAATGAAATATATGTGAAAATTGGATTTATTTAAATGCCATGATAATTTAGGCACGACTTTCTTAATTGAAAATTTAGGCATTTAAGGATATTTAATAAATGATGTGAGTAATTGTCTTGTATACTTTTGATTAAGAATGTGTTTAAACCATTACACCCCATAATGATTGCTTGTTTAAATTCAAGGTATGTGCTTAATAGCTTGTTAAAAACTTTTTTCACTAATTTTAGAACAAGGCACACAATCTTTTGAGGTGAGATAATAATTCACATTTAATCAAAGAAATGTCTAGGCATTCACCATTAGCCCATTAAACCTCATCCATACCTTTATTTTATCTTTTTTGCACCATTTTTTAGCCAATAAATACACGTTAAAAGTGTATATAAAACTTTTTCTTAGCACCCTTATTCCTTGAAGAGAATTATAGAATTGACTAAAAAACAAACCTTTAAGAGAATTATAGAATTGACTTCTTTTCAAGTAATACTATAGTTTTTATATTATGTGTGAGGAAGTTGAGTTCCCTTCTTTTATGCATATTTGGGTGTAGATGCAAGTATTTGAGATATGAAAGAAATATTTGAATTGTAATACTTGCAACTGTACCTGCCATTAGATTAGAGATTTTATTTCAAAAAAAATAGTAAAGACAAGTGAGAAATTGTGAAGTTCTGTTGAGTTAAAGTTGGCATTACTTTGGGCTCATAATTGACTAAAAGCATTTTATCATTAATTAGCCATATGCTTATATGGAGTTTTGATAAATTGGGTGATTGAGTGTTGTTGAGAATATGAAAAGGAAAGGTTTGGTGAGGGATGTAAATGTGAGAGCATATCGAAATTTTATTATTACTTAATTAATTTTAATTCTTAGAATTCTCTTGCTTGAACTTTTTTAGTTCTTTCTTTGGCAACCCATTAGCCCTTCGCCACGTTACAAGCCAATAAAGACCTTTTAACCCTTCGTTAACTTGTACATTTACATTAGTGGAGATTGATTATGTGTATTTGCTTATGGAATGTAGTATACCATTATGTTGTGAAAGATTTTGATAACACTAACTTGTATGATGTTTGATTTTAAATTGCATCAATAAAGAGATAGGTGTATTATGGTTTTTGCAAATTTATTATAGTTTATTTATACTTAAAATTGTTTACAAGATTTTGAAAAATGGAATTAAATGTTTAAAAGTTTCTTATAAGTTTAAAGTGTGCGGTTGTTATGGCATTTCCTAAATCCAATGATTTGCAATTATTGAGTTGAGAAATTATTTTGTTTGACTTTTCTTTTGCTTAAGGACAACCAAAACTCTATTTTTAGAGGAATTTGATAGGAATTTTTTTAATATATAATTTTAGGTTAGGAATTAGGAACTTTTGTATTGTTTTATAGTATTTTTATTCTAGAACATGTCATTTATGTCTCTTTATTTCTTTCATAGGAAATTCTTGAGAGGGGAGTATAATTGCAGTTTTAACAGGGTTGTGTGGGCTATTAAATGGTCCATGGATTGGACCATGCATGAACTCAGAGTTGACCAGTCAATAGCACAAGATCGTGGCAGCAGTTAAATGTGTGGGTCGTTGCATGTCCCATACATCAGGTCATGCAAATCGGTCAGGACAGATTGTCAAATGTGATTAGAGACTCCCTTTTAACCATCAAGGAAACTTTTTTTAGAGCATATTATTTTGGACAGAAAGCTAGCATTTTTTTGAGAGAAGATTTCATATCTAGATCTACTCAAATTTGTGAGAGAAATTTTGAGAGATTGAGAGAGTTTTTCCTTTAGGATTCATTGTTTAGTGCAAGATTATTCTTTTTAGGGATTCTTCTTCTAATTCAATGGTTCTTTAATTTTGGTTCTTCTTCTTCTCTTAGAATGAACTGACTTTTCTATTCTAGGGATTAGGGTGAAAGCCTAACATTTTTATGATTATATAAAGAGATTTTTATTTCAATGGTGCTAAGTTTCCTTGATTTAATGTGTTTGAGCTTAAATTACTTTGATGTATGATAGCCACATATATTTAAAGGTTGAGATCCTAGATTAGGAAGCGAAAATGGAAGTCTAGAGTTAGCCATAACACATTGAACTAGAGAATTAATACCACAAGCGTAGAAAATTCATCTTTAAGGATAATTCATTCACTTAAGAAATAGAATTCTTTATGTAATTGTGAAAATGTTGTAGTGTAACTCAAATTTCCTAGAAATCATTTTGCATAAGAGTTTTCTGCATTTAAGTTTTATTTTAATTTCAGAGTTTTAAACATATTATTCTTCATTACTCGGTTACTAGATAATAAGAAATTTTAATTCTTTTATACTTGTGAAAATCAGTCTTCATGGGAACGATCTCTACTTTTCAGTATAATACTTGATACAATTTATGCACTTCTAAGAGTTTTACAATCAATAAAACTTTCAAGTACATAAAGGTTTAAGTAATCAACAAGCTTACTAGTCCACATCTCCACTAGTATTTTCAACACAATTACAATTGATAACAAATGATTTATCACATAATAGGTGGTGTTGACTAATTTTAACCAAAATGTCTTTATTAAGCTTGTAGCTCCTAACATTGCCCTTATTCTCTCCAATAAGGTTTTTTTCATATGCTCTAGCACTCCATTTTGCTTAAGAGTGTATGTCGTAGTCAACTATCTCTCAATGCCTTCTACATTGAAGAATTTATCAAATTGTGCATTTGTATATTCTTCTCTGTTATGTATCCTCAAACATTTGACCTTATTTTTAGATTTAAGTTCCACTCATGCATTGAATACTTTAAATACTTGAAACACATAAGCTTTCCTCTTGATAAGCTACACACAACATCTTCTAAAATAGTCATTAATGAAAGACACAAAGTAATTTGCTTCTCTTATGAATGATATTGGTGTTTGCCACAAATCAGAGTGAACCAATTCTAGAATAATCTTACTTCTAAAATTAGATGTTAAACTTCAACTGATGTTCCTTACTTGTAACACAATGTTCACAAACGGGCATAGATACCTTTATGAGGCGATGAGGTATGTTCTGCTTAGCTAGAATTCTCATTCCTTATTCAAACATATGTCTAAGTTTGCAATACCATACCATCATAGATCTTTCACTTGAACTACCTAAAGCAATAGATGCTTCTACTTCCCACATAATCTCTCTCATCAACATATATAAGTTTGTAGCTACCTTTGTCCCTTCATTAATTCAAGTGCACTTCAAATTATTTTCATAATTTGATTTTAGACTTCAATCTTGCACCCAAGATCATCTAACTGTCTTAAAGATAGTAGATTTTTTTTTTTTAGCCTTTCACATATCACACATTTTGAATAATAAAAATTGTACCATTGTACATCATAAACTTGATGGCTCTAATAACAATGATCTTTAAGGCATGATTATGAATTGTGTACACAGATTCTTCTGAGATAGGTTCATAATGATAGAACCATTCTCTTTAAGAGGTGATATGCTATGTAGCTATCGAGTCAAAGCACCAAACATTAGCAAATATTTTTCTGCCTATATTAGTCATCATTGCTTCATAACATAGAGCATTGCTATCACCAAAGAAACTCATCACATTTCCTTAAGGATTGGAACTTTTCAAATTTCAATAATCATTCTTCAAATGACCCTTTTTGTCATAATTACAAGACTTGATATTGTTCTTACTCGATTTCAATCTACCATGACTCTGACTTCCATTAGAGCCATGTTCCTTTAATCTCCCTTTTGTCACCACCAAGGCCTTCGCTTGTTGTGAGTTTGCCAATATGTCTTCCTTGTTTTTATGCTAATTTTCTTTGTTTAGGACAACGACTACAACATCATCAAAGACTAGATAATTTGTAAAGATATTATTTATTAAATTGATGATGAGTTTATCGTACGAATTAGATAGACTTTGAATTAGAAATTCAACACATTCATTTGGCTTTATTTCATCTATCAATGATGTAAGTTGAGAAAATAAAATATTCAGTGTATTTACGTTCTCTATCATTGAAGTAGATTCTAACATTCGAAGAGTGTAAAGTTTCCTCCTAAGAAAAATTTTGTTGTAGGTGATTTAGCTTCATATAGATTAGTGAGATGATCCTAAATCTCCTTTGTTGTTCTCTTTTTCTTCTATGCTTGACAATACCCCAGTCTGCTACTGCTAGACAAACGTTTTAAATAACATTTCTATCCATCTTGTTCCACTTATTGTCATCTATGAATTCCTTCGACCTTTTACCAATAGTTGCTAGGTAATTTTTTTTCTCAATATTCCTTTATCTTTAATTTTTGTACTAAGAAATTACTCTCATTGAATTTCTCAATCTCTAACTTTTCTATCATTACTTTTATCACAATTTACTAGTCATTGCTCTAATACCACTTATTATGAAAATAGGACAAGATAGAACAAAGCTGCAGCTAAAAGGTCTATGAAAATAATATTAGAAAAAATTGTATATATAGATTTACATGAAAATTTTCAATTAAATCAAGTTAAAAACTATAGACAAAAATAGAAGAATATCATTATGAAAAAATAGGAATTGCAGCCTCTTTATATCACAAGGAAAAAAAACAATAATGCTAAAATATAAAAATACGCTTTTTATATTTTTAGCCACACAAGAATTTTCTCTCTCTACTATTTTTCTCTCTACTCCTTACTTCTATTGCCAAAACTTACATTTTCTAGGATTTGGAAGCCTATTATAGGCACCGGTCTTTAAGGCCTAAGGATTACTTAGGCGATTTTTCATAATTTGAGCAAGATGGCAAATTTTTTTTTTTAATACAATGTCGGTTAACAATTATTTACTTCGACGTTAAAAAATTAAGAGAAAAGTAAATAGGTTAAAGAGGGATTTTGGTTTTCAAATCTGGGTTGTACAGGTGTCATTATAGTCAGTTGAATAAAACTCAATTGTTTGTTGGTTCAAGTGTGTTTGCAGAAATTTTAAAAAGAGAGAGAGTGAGAGAGAGCAGTGGAGTGGTAATTGGAAATGCACTTTTGGAGAAACGCACACTTGCTAGTCAAGGGAATATTAATCTAAGTTGTTAATAATTTCTCCAGGTTTATTGAATGAAGATAGGGAATATCAAGCCAAGTAAGCAAAATCGAGTAAAAAAAATAAATGACATCTCATATTCAAAAAGATAATTTTCTTTTTTCCACATATTAAAAATATCATGTTTGATCGAAAAACAGTTTAAAAAATTAGATATTGAATAATTTTAATATTAAAAATTTAAGAGTTAAATGATTTTAACGCTAAAAATTTTAAAAGCTAAATTATCATTGAATTTTTTTTAAAAAAAAGTTATATCAAATCTAAGAAATAAACTTAAGATAATTACATATTTATAATAGATTATCAAACAATTTGATTTCAAATATTTTAAATTTTAATTATATCTTTATTAGTGGAAAAAATGATAGTGAAAATAGTTATGAAAATGAACGATGATAATTATGAATGAGAGTTATATTAATTAAATATATCAAAATAGTAATTTTCTCTATTACTTAATTTATTAAGTAAAATTTTTCTATTTATCAAATTAAGTGATTTTTTGAAATTAAGTGATTAATAAAGAAGTGTTACCAAACTCACTTAAATTAGAAACTTATAAGGTGCTTAATTTACTTATCAAACATCTATAAGTATTTATTAACTACAACCATATTATTGTTGAGAATTAAAATACAGAAGTAAAATTAAAAACTAACCAAAATTTTGATTTTTTTTTTTCAACTAAATAGGCCTACTGTATATTGTAAATAAAATTGATTTTAAGGTATACAGTAACAGTATAAATTCATTTAAAGCACAACGGACTCTTTAAAACAAAGATACACAACTGCGAATGAATTTTATGAGGTGCCAAGCACTTAAGTGTGAAGCAAGGGTTCGTTTTATAGAATTCCATTACAAGCAAAATAGAAGAATGCATTGATAACTAAGTGCAAGTACAAAGTGAAAAACGTGCTTGTTTTCTGGGTAAGGACTTATCTCAAATGCAAAAAAGGGCAAGTGAGCAAGGTGTCTCTAAAGAAAGACAAGTGATAAACAATTATCACCGCACCCATAAAAATTGATAAGAAAGAAAAAACAATCCTTAATTCAATACAAATTGAGCTCATAGAAGAGAGTACTCATCCACAAAAGAGTTCCTGCATTCGTCCACAGAGCATCAAGCTTTCATCAGGTCTAACTCCAGCATCCATGTTCCTTGCTTTCAACAAAGGAAGCAATTAAAAAAGCAAAATATGGTTTATAAGTCACCAAAATTAAGCATACAATTTCACACAGAAGTGTGCCATATTAGTCCTGACACTGGTATCTAAATTAAACTACAGTAACTTAAGATGCCTCAGCAGCAGGTTGGGTCACTCCAAACTTCACTAACAACTTGCTTAAGGACTCTGGTGAGCAAACCTGGTACTTCACTTTTCCAGAGGGCATGAGGAAGACCTCAGCCAACTCAAGCTTATCAGAGGTAAGACTTGTGCTGTCCATTGTCTTGCTGAGAACCTTTAGCGCCAGCTGAACTGCGTCTTCCCTTGTGATATCATCCTTGTAGTCCTGCTTCAACATTGATTGTGCTGCCTGGTTGTTCGCTCCAACAGCTGCAGCCTTCCAGCCACCATAATTTCCACTTGGATCACTCATGTAAAGTTGGAAACCAAAATTCTTGTCCCAGCCAGCAAAGAGAAATGAAACGCCAAAGGGTCGAAGCCCACCAAACTGTGTGTAGCCTTGCTTGGTATCACAAAGAGATTGCACAAGCTGTTCAACAGGCATTGGTTCTTGGTAAGCATAAGTGTAGCGCTGGGCTTGGACTCTGGCTGTGTTGATAAGGATATTAGCATCAGACATTATGCCAGCCACAGCACATGCTACATGATCATCAATCTTATACATCTTCTCAGTTGATGTTGAACTTTGAAGGAGTTTGGAAGTGACCTTCTTTTCACCAACTAAGACAACCCCGTCTTTTGATAATATCCCAATAGCAGTTCCAGCATTTCCAATGGCCTCCATTGCATACTCAACCTGGTACAGACGACCTTCTGGCGAGAAGATTGTCGTGCGGCTATCATATCTTCGAGACATTTTATGTCACACTGAATGCAAAAGAGAATAGACGTTCATTTAAGGCAGCTACTAGCTAGGAATGATAAAATAAAGCATCAGGAACTTGCACAGATACCATGTTTTGAAGGAGGGAAAAAGAAAAAAGATAAACTAGATTTATTGGTTACCTTTCAGGGTAAAACATCAAAATGTTTTTTAGCTGCAAATAAATAGATATTTACTGTACTTTACTGGCCCATCATTATCACTTAGTTCTCTATCTCTCATCATCACAAAAGCAGAATAGTAGAAAATTCAGAAAATTTTTGCATTAGGCTGAGGAGAGAAATCCCATTTGTAGTCACATGACAAGTATTAGAGCTAGCAAAGAATACTCAGAGAGAATGAGAACAAAAACATGATAAACTGTAATAATCAATATTCATGATGCAGTAAAATTGCTTCCAATTATAATAAATGAATTAGTGAAAAAATTGATAGCGCATCTTCCATTTCGTTTAAGTTGGAGTTTCAAGCAACCAAGAAGCATAACATAATATTAATTCATCATCTTGGTCTGCAACCACCAACAATATCGCATACTGTACAAGCAACAGCATTCACACACAAAAATCTTAGCTTTTACCTAGTTTTCAAATGAAAATGCAATGGCCTAGGTCTTACAGTACAAAGAAAAGAAAAAACATCCACAGAAGTTCATGTTAGAAGCAATGGAGTCGATAACAATTGCACTTGAAAAAGAACAAACAATTCGATCAAGAAAATCTTTAGCATTTTTATTTTCGTTCCTACACTGACCGAATTTAATTTGTACAAAATTTTTAGGGTTAATTTGAGTGATCTAAACGTAGAAGAGGAAGCAATAGAGACTTTACCTGTTCTGAGAGGGACGACTTTTATTCCGATCGAGAGATTGAGAAGAGGAGTGCTGTGATGAATTCAGAAAAAGCCTTCCAATGTTTTTGGCTTTCTGGCCAAGTTTGGGGCTCTCTTAAGGGGCCGCATTTCGCAACTCAAAATACTTTTTTTTTTTTTTTTTTGAACGATGTTAGTGTTTTACCAATTTAAAAATTCAATTTGAATTTATCGTGAGAAAGTGATTGGACGTTGATTTAATTTATAATAAAATATAAAATAATTTAAATTTTAAATGATTTAAAAATTCTTTAATTAAATTAAATTCAATCAGATTCTAACTTAATTCATAAATAATTCAACCTTGATTTGATTTATAATCAATTGAATAATTTCATTTAAATTATTAAAATAATTAAAATTTATTTAAAAATAAAATAATGTTTTATTTATTTAAAAAAGTCAAATTACAAGTAATCTATTTCAAAACTTGTAAAATGATATGAATTTATTTTTTATATTTTAATATGATAACTCGATCTGATTGTAACTTAAAATGATCTAATTTGAAAATAATTTAATTCAAATTCGTTTTCAAAAAATACACTTTGAGGTCAACTAAATCCCAAATTCATCACTCAAAATTTATCTAATTTGACTAATTTATCACACTATTGTTTTGTCCATCCAGGTGATGTATGTGTTCTGAAACTCAAACTATTGACTTTTATTGCTAAATTCAAACAAATTATTAAAAACTTTTCAATTTCAAATTTTTTACCAATAAAATGCTTTATTTTTAATTTTATTCTCAAATGACCTTTCAATAACTTAAGTACCTGAGATTACACATGAGATTTTTTTTAATTAAAACAAATTACATCCCAACTCTATTTGTTCCCTTAAACAAGCGTAGGTGCAATAAGATGTGGAATTTATTTTAATAAAAAGTCTTATTTTATATGTGATATTGTAAGGTTTACCACAATACTTGGCTCATGTGATTTGAATTGAGTGAAAGTGATTGGTTTGAGTAGTTTTGGCTAAGCTCCTACAAGACAATAAAGGTGCAGGGGTGTCTAACCGGTTGTCGGAAATCCACTTCAATGCTTAAGTCAATAACATGCTAGAGAAAAAGAGTAAGTGAATGTAATATATGAGAAATACTTGGTAGTGTTCTTTATATAGTGACTAGGGAGACTTATTTCCTATTTGGAAACTTGAACTTTTCCTGTTTAATGAATATTTCCTGATGAGGAATTTCCTTATAAGAGATAACGTCCTGATAAGAGATAATATTCTTATTTGGGATGAGTTATGGATAAATTATAGTTAAGTAGGCCAAACTATGCTGGCCTATAGCCTTGTGGATCTATAGCGGGCCAAGCTATGTGGCCTGTTGTCATGACTAGAGGTCGAACTGGGCTTTATGTGTGATTGGGCCTAGCCCACACTTACTTGGGTAGTATCACATATCCCACCCCGATCTTAGTTTGTTTACGTCTAAGGATTGGAATGATCAATTATATTTGACTTGTGGGCAATGAGGTGGGTCGAGCTTCTTAATTAATGATATGAACTAGTCAACTTAATGTTGTTGGACTAGGATAATCAATCCTAGGTTTAGAACTTCTTTTGATCTTGACAAAGTAGATTGATCATCACTAATATTTCAAATAAGTGTTGTTTTTACAGAATTGAATCAATCTCTCAAGAAGAATTGAAGAAGTTGATTAACTCCAAAGTGACATGTAAATCGCGATCGCGATCTAGGATTCGCGACCGCGACTCATGTTAGGACATGCTGAAAATCAAGCAAGCGAAATCGCAGAGCCATTATCGATCACGATCCTTGGAAAGAAAGAAGTCAGATTGACACAGATGAATTCGCGGTATATGTCTCGTTTGAGTCGCGACTGCGAATTTCAAAGAAGTTCAAAAGGGAAGCAAGTTCACAACCACAGCTTGACAAGTGTCCCAAAAGACTGTTGGAAGTCAAAAATCACGGAGACATCTTGCTGGTAGTGACCGCGATCCTTGTGGAAGAAAGTTAACCAATTTGGCAGTTGGATTCGCGGCCTCTGTCGTGGCCTGTGCAAGAAAACTCTCTGTCGCGGCCTGTGCAAGAAAACTCGCGACTGCGACTTCTGAAAGTAGGTAAAAGACAACGACTACATTTTTCTGGTGAACTAATAAGAAGCTGCCATGTGGACTAGCCGTTAGACACAAACGAGGTTTCCCTTGAAGAATTTGGATTTTGCAACCGCGAAAGGCAGTAGCGATCGCGATTTTATCCTGACAAGCATTAAATGCAAAATCTGTCAAGCATGTCTCAAAGATTTGATGAGCTATGATCTGCAACGTCTCTTTGGTGAAGTTTGGCTATAAATACTCCACCAAACAACCATGAAGAAGGTTGCTAAGAAATTTATTACAAGTGTTAAAAGCTTTCAATCTTTGCTACTCATTTTCTTCATCTTCTTTACAAGTGTTAGGTGTGAGCATTAAACACCAAAATTGTAAGGTTTTGTGTTAGCCTGTAAAAACACTTTTAGAAAGGTTTAAGTGTAAGCCTATTGAAACACTTGAGTGGGGTTTTGTGTTAGCCTAGAAAACACTTTGTTGTAAGGTTGTGTGTTAGCCATTAAAACACAAGTTGTATAAGTTGGGTGTGAGCTTGAAAACACCATTGATAGAGTGAAATACCCAATTGAGTGATTGGGGAGTGGACGTAGGGTCAGTTTTGCCCAAACCACTATAAAATCTTTGTGTCTCCATTGTTCTATCTTCTTCTCTTTATCTTTGTTTTAAAATTTTTATCCACCAATTCAACCCCCCTTCTTGGTGCCTAGGGACAACAAAAGATATAAAATTTTTTTATCTATTATTCAAGTTATTTTAAAAAATTACAAATTTTAAAAATTGAAATCATATTTATTATTTTAATTATTTCATATAGTCATAATTTTTGAAGATAAAAGAATAATTAGTTATGTAAACAAATATTACCTATTTAATTAAAATTTGTAAATAAGATTATTTTTATTAATTTAGAAAAATTTTATGCTCTTTTATGTCAAAATTTTTTTTAGTTAGTCCACTTTTATATATAATATCAATAAAATATTTAAAAAATAAAGTAAAAATAATTTTAAAGTATAAATATTTTTATTCATGTTTAAAATAAAAATATTTTTATTCATTATTAGTTTTATTTTAAATAATTATAAATTTGAAAATTGAAATAACTTTCATTATTGAAATAATTATAAAATTTAACATTGAAATTATTATTAGTTTTATAAAGAAAATATTATCTATCTAATTAAAATTTATAATTTACTATTGTCAACTTAAAAAAATTATATACTCTTTTATGTTTAGAAAAGTTTTTCCTAATTAGCCACTATATAGAATCTATTTCTAATTAAACTTCTTATATATAGTTTAGATAAAATACTTAGAAATCAAAGTGAAACTAATTTAAAATATAAATATTTTTATCCATTATTTTAGTTATTTTAAATAATTATAAGTTTCAAAAATGAAATAGTATCCATTGTTAATCTATCATCACCCAGAGAGTATGCTTGACCAGGGTGGTCGTAATCTCGTCATATCATAATACTTTAATATCCTAAACCCAAAGAATAACCCAACCAGGATATTATCATATCATAATATTTTAATATCCTAAACCCAGAGAACATGCTCAACCATGACACTATCAAATCATAATATTTTTAATATCCTAAGCTTAAAGATCAAGTTCAACCAAAACCTTACTTAATCATAATTATTGTATGAAATAATACCGATGTGCACTCGATCTTGATATAACCCATCATGTGGCATATTCTGTTAATGCTCTCAATCCACAATCACATCAATATCACAAATTATTATACACACATATAATCATATAATGCAACATCAATAATAATATTCATTTGCAAGAAAAGTTAGGTCAAGCCATTATGATGATCGTAAAATGCTCCTATGTTTCTAGTGGTGTGGACTAGGTGGTAGGAGAGTCTAAATAAATAAATAATTTATTAAAACTAATATAGAATATTGTCTTTACCCTAATTTCTAAAATTATTATTTTTCATAAATTCTTAATTTTATTCCCATCGAAATTTCTAACAAAATTTTGGTAGCATTTCCCCTAAAAATTAGACATAGAACCCCTTCATAAAATTGATCAAATTCCAGTGAAAACACTTCTATAATATTTTTCAACATCACTTAATTCAAGTGGAGTCTCCACACTTCTCATATACCCGACCAAACACATATAATTAATAATCAATAATTCTCAATTTATCAACATAATCTTTCATATAATTTTCAATAATTATAAACACATAAAAATAATAATCAACTTAATTAATAACTATACTGTAATGACCCAATTTTTTTTTTATATAGTTAAGAATATCAATTTTGTTATTAATTAGAGAGAAATTTATTTTAATTTGGATAAGTAAGAAAATAAATAAATAAAAATGCTGAAGCAGAAAAAAGGGTTAAATGGACTATAATATAAACTTTGGTGATTAAAAGAATAAGCAAGGAGGGATTTCTTGGGAATAAGGCAATTAATGAAGGATTAAATGGGCATTTTCCATCTTCTCCACATTTTCTTTCTTCTTTCTCAACAAACACAGCCCTTCCCCTCCATTTTTTTTTCTTTTTCCTTTTCTTTTTCTTTTCCTTACAACTCCACAGTTTGTAATGGTTAGACTTATATATTGATAAACATCAAGGACCTAGATTCTATGTCTATTTGGCCATGCTAGCATGGATTCTAAGGGTTGAGTCCACCTCTCCTGATATTTAATTATTGGAGTGTATATATAATCATGGTGAACATCACTTATTATTCTTGCAAGACCTAAATAATTATTAATCAATGATTAGTTGAGCGTAATTTATTATATACTAGCTATGGGTTTTGGAGGCCTTAACCCGACCCATTCCCTAACGCCAATCATGATTTAAGTGGGGTCATGTCAAAGTTGGTATCAAAGCCAAGTTTAGAATTCCTAAGGTCTAATGTAGTTTCTACTAATATTGCGGAGTTAGGATGAAATATGTCTTTATGCATTTTCATTGCTTTTAGTTTAGGCATTTATCATTACCGTGTCTGTTACCCAAAGGTTGAATTATTATTAGACTCAAGTGTTGCGTATTGTCCCTTGATGCCCTATAAGGGGGGGGGGGGGGGGGGGGGGGGTTGAATAGGGTAATGAAAAGTAAAAAAAATTAAAAAAAAATGGTAAAATGGTTTAACAAAAGATACCAAATTTTTATATTGGTTAAG
>CATIWR010202845.1:0-11128 GCA_949677035.1 Omphalea diandra | reverse complement strand
CGATTTTTGACTTCCAACAGTCTTATTGGACACTTGTCAGGCTGTGGTTGTGGACTTGCTTCCCTCTTGAATTTCTTTGAAAGTCGCGGTCGCGATTCAGGCGAGATTCCTACCGCGAATTCGTCTGTGATGAAATGTCCTTGATGAAATGTCCTTGATGAAATGTCCTTTCTTTCTTCAAGGATCGCGACCGAGAATCATACTGCGATTTCGCTTGCTTGATTTTTAACATGTCTTAACATGAATCGCGGTCGCGAATATGAATATTGCGGTCGCGATTTCATGCTACTTCGAAATTCATCAACTTCTTTATTTCTTCTAGAGGGAATGATTCAATTCTGCAAAAACAACACTTATTTGAAACATTAGTGATGATCAATCTACTTTGTCAAGATCAGAAGAGATTTTAATCATAGGATTGAGTATCCTAGACCAACACAACAAAAAGCCCAAACCTTTTTATCTCCCTTTTTTTTTTTTTTTTGTCTGAAATAACATCTCCAACGACTCCAACCAATGATATCTAACGACACCAACAATAATTGATCCAATGTTTGTCTTCCCCTCTTGAAGGAGGCTCAAAGTTTGCCCAAACAATCAACCAAGCAATTACGCTACCAAAATTTAAAAAGCAGTACAAAAGGAACAAGAGCAAGCAAGTGGTAACCATTTAGGATAAAGATGGCGTTGATTTGAGTTTTGTGGACAAAAGGGAAGAAAGTTTTCCTAATTAAAGGCCCCAATTTTCATAAAATCAAATTCTATCTTGTTCAAATAATTACTGGTTCTACAAGTTTTGTCTGATTTTGTTCAGTTTGATAATCATTCGGTTTTACATGTGATTGTGGATCGAACAGTGACTAGTTCCCTATTTTGCTAGTTCGACTGGTCGATCTAGTCCAATTTTAAAAACCATGCATTTAACCATTTTTTCGAAAAGTTTAAAATACTACCTGTAAACTATCTTGAGAAAAGGTTTGAATAATGCTCATAAATTATTTATTGAAGAATTTTAAGTGGTGTTTCACTTTATAAAAGCTTAAGTGGTGCTTAGTTAAATTTACTTATATAAAGGTCTTCAATAGCAGTCAGATGCTATTATTAGTAAAGATCTCTAGTAGTATATTGAGGAGAGAACGTAGACTCAATTTAAATCGAACTTTATAAATTTTTATATTTTTATAGTGTTTGATTCTCTCTATTTTTATATAAAGGTCTTCAATAGCAGTCAGATGTTATTGTTAGTAGAGATCTCTAGTAATATATTGAGGAGAGAACGTAGACTCAATTTAAATCGAACTTTATAAATTTTTATATTTTTATAGTGTTTGATTCTCTCTATTTTGAAAAAGATTTAAACTTGCTATTGCTTCATTCAATCCCCTCTCCTAAGATATTTTGAAATAATACAAAGGTGATCATAAATTTTCAATAAAAGTTTGATTTTAAAATAAATTAATATTTAAAAATTTTTATCAATAATAATTTATTATTCATAAAATTTATTTTAAAAATTATAATTATTTCTAAAAAAAATGTTAACATTTATCTTAAAAAAATATTAAACTTTTATTATATTGTTAGATAGCTTAGCTTAGAAGCTTGGAGGCAACAGCTAATGGATTACTATGCATATGCTAAATTAAGCTCATTTTTTATCAACTCATCATCACGGGTCGTAGACATGAGTATTTAGGCCAATTTGGCCCAAGATTTTCTTTTATGACAAAGGACTCTTTCGATGAGTATTTAGGACCATAGTGAACGATATTTGAGTTCCCAAGCACTAGTTTTGGGCATCTGATAAACTATCAACTGAAAACCAGCTCATTCTAAAAGCAGACAAGCCCTGAACTTAGATATTTCTGCACTAAAAATTTTTGTTTACACTATTACACTCTTACTTGCACTTAAGGTAGTACAATTTATCATTAACATATTTGGCATTGCTATTAGAAAATTTTAATT
The DNA here is from genome assembly GCA_949677035.1 of Omphalea diandra. Classification (NCBI taxonomy): domain Eukaryota; kingdom Viridiplantae; phylum Streptophyta; class Magnoliopsida; order Malpighiales; family Euphorbiaceae; genus Omphalea; species Omphalea diandra. Next base: position 9,160 of record CATIWR010202845.1, on the reverse strand, counting down.
TTGAGATAAAAAGTAAAAAAAAAAATTCTTTTTCATAAGTAATTATAAATTTTTTAAATATAAGTTTTATAATAAAAAAATTGTTATTAATAAAATTTTCAAAGATAAATTCTTTAAAATTAAATTTTTTACTCATAAAACTCATATTGAGAAAAAAATATAATCAATTAAAAAATTTTCTTTTATTTTTATCTCAAAATCAGATTTTTTTTTCAATAGTAATATCAAACATGCTTAATTTATATTTCACTATATAAGTAATATACACAAAATATAGTAATTTTAAAATTTCAATGCATATCACATCAAAAAAATTTTAAATAACATAATACAACACAAACGCATAACTAAGATTAGAATAATCTATATTTCAACAATTATTTGTGTATATATTTAATAAAAGTATAACAAATTACCCCATTTACATTAGATGACATTATAATTTCATTTCATATTCTATTCCAACGTTAGAAAATTCTTTGTAAATTTTTTACTCAAGATTATCAAAAACCATTATAACAAATTGAGTACATGCAAATTTCCTTTCACATTTCCATATTACTAGCCAATGAATATGTAGCATTTAAGACAATTTCAACTGTGACTATTAAGTTGTTAATCTAAAAGATTAACAAATTAAATAAATTATATTTGAGAAACATTTACAAAATCATTAAAAATCTAAACAATTGCCTTACTCAATTAAATTGTTCATTTGCCGTAGAAAATGTTAAACTAATTGAAAAATAAAAAGTTAAATGCTGCAAAAGTAATAAGAATGAATTCCAGGTACACGTAGCATTTTCACTTTTATCTTACAAATGAATCAGAATCATTCTTCTATTTGTGTTGCTGATTTTTGAAGGCAGTTAGGAAATTTAAAAGGTAGAGTAGTCAAAGGTTTGTCATCGGACAATCCTTGGCATGCCAATCCAAAACTATATCCCAATGCAAGAGCAACAGGAACAGCTACTGCATTTCCAACTTGTATATACCTGCAAAAATGAAAAGAAACCCAATATCATAAACCAGAAGTAAAGAAAAGCATAGGTTTTGTATTCTAAATTTTTATGAAGTTAAAAGCTAGATTAAGTGGAATGATAGAAAGAGCAACCATAAAACTAATCCCAATTAGCTTGAAAGGATATTTAGTAGAGTTGATTAAGTAGGAATCAAAAAGAAAAATAAAAATAAAAACAAAAACACAACAGATTGCATAAAAGGGGGACAACAAAAACATTCAAGCAAATTAATAGGAACAATGCAAAAACAAAAGGGTTCAACTGAAAAAAAAAAAAATGTTAATTCTACTGAATAAATCTTAGTCTAATTTTCATGAAATAGAATGTCATGCTAGAACAACTAAATGATGAATTTTGCATAAATACTGACCTCTCTTTGAGAGACCCATAGAGCTTGTAGTAGTCAGGGAATCCTTGTAATCTTGCATTTTCACGGATTGTGAGTACTCGATCTTGTAGAGGATGAAGGATAATCTGTCATTACATTTATTTTTGAAATTAACCCATTTATTTCTGTAAATACGTAGTAATACAATTGAATAAGATATGATTCATATGTAAAAAAACAAGAAACCTGATTGTGAGGTTCTGCCCTTGTTACAACTGTTGCAACAGTTTCATCCCACCACAAACGACCAAATGGCCTACATTCAGTTGATTTGCAAGTTTAATGCAACAAAACTATAAAAGCAGAGTCAAAAGACAAATACAAAAATTAAAAGCACTAACTTGGGAGAAGTCCCACGAACAAACTTCATAGCATAATCAGGGACCTATAATCATGATTCACAAATTAGATTGGAACTTTTACAGAAAGAAAATTGAGAGGCACATAAGCATGTAGTACCAGGGGTTTGCCAGAAGGAAGCATCACTCTTTCCATTGATTTGTCAAATTCTACCTTGTTATCTGGACCAACCAACACACCAGGTAGATCCCTGAAGTTTGCACCCTAGGGAAAAAAAAAAGGAAAAATAAAGAACAATATAAAAACACACCAGTTATGTATGTACAAAATCATTCTCATGGATTAAATAAGGAAATTCGTGCAACCTTCCTCTTGGGAATGCGGCACACTCGTTCATAATCATCAGGGTTCAACCTTAGAGGTTGGTGATCATACAACATTTGAGGATGTGATGCATTTTGAGCAGCAGTTTTATAACCTACTACATCTGCATGGCGATAACTCAATTATCTACAAGATGTCAAGATGATATTAAAAACTATATGCAGATGAGCATACTGGGATGCAAGCATTGGACTGTTGGTTTCCATAAGAAAATTTATCATTAAATCCCTGAAAAAGAAGTTTATCACTTAAACATGTAACTGTTAAACAAGACGAATGAACAGTAAAGGCATAGCTAACATCATATTTTACGTATTATACTTGATTCAAGTATCTGCAGGATAAATTTCCTGGCCAGCTAAATTGATTAGATTAACATATAAGCAAAGGAAAAACCTGAACCTCAATTCCTTCAAACACTACTCGCTTTCGCCGAGAACCTTGAAGTACCCATTATTCAAGAATGACAACCAAAAATATTTATTTGTCCAAAAAAATTAAAATCTCCCCTTTGAAATCAAAGTAACATTTTGAGCAATTGATTTAAGACAAGCAAATCCATCACCCTCTTAACAAGAGATTATTAAACTCCAAAGATTTAATGCGAACAGGAAAAAAACTAAAATGAGCATTGATTCCCAGTAAAAATGCCAGTGAAAGAGAGATCTAGTTACACAAGACAAATGCATGTAACGTAACATGCTTTTATAAAGACTAATATTGCTCATAGTAAAAAAATTTAGAACAAAATCAACTAAGCTGACCGCTTCTCTTCAATCTGATGTATCTTTGAAACTCTGTTCGAGGAGTTGTCCCATACTTCCTCTCATCCTGGCTCTCATCATTTTCAACCTAAGATGACCGGAAGGATAGTTATGTTAAAAAGTTTACGGCTCACAACATTTTTGCAACACAGGGGTAATCACATCAAAAGAAAACAGCACTCGTACTGATGGGAGATCTGATATTGCATCTCCTAGATACAGAGCATTTTCCAATTGAACAGGATGATTTTTGTCATAGGCAACAGCAATTTCCTGCATTCGTGGTAAAGTTATTGTGTGAATATTCTGTAAAGCCAAACACAACGCTCAATTTAAGCATCATCATACCTCAAATTCATTTGGAATACCCCCTTTTGCAACAACTTCATGTGTTGGCTGTGGATACTGAGGCAAACACTAAAATCCAACGGAAAAGATCAATCAGTAAAGTAAGCCTTAATAATTTTGTTATCCTAAAATAAATTCAGAAGTAAACTTGCCTTCAATGGATGAGAACCCCACAAGAAGACCCGCATTCGAAATTGCGGCAGACCATATGATCCAGCAGCCATTATCCCTAATCGGGCTTGATAGTTCATGGAAATAAGACGACCAAGAGCATAACGCCCTAAGAAGCCACCAGCAAATCTCAAAATATCCACAACATTTTCCATGAGAACATATTTAGGCTTCAAATACTCAACAATGTCCATGTACACCACTAGTTGATGGTTCTTAGGATCATCTAAAGGAGCTTCTGTATTTCTAAACCTGTTAAAACCGCTGATTCCCTGACATGGTGGGCCTCCACATATAAAATCAGCAGTACCCTAAGCAAACATGCAGTTAAACTTAATCAACCGATGGAGGAAAATCATTCAAACACTTTAAATGGTATTATCAAAAGGACAAGCTATCTAATGGAAATTAACAAAACAAAACACTCACAGGAAGAGGCAAGATCTTTGACTTGTACCCTTTTGCCACAAACTCCTTCAATTTTTCTTGGCATTCACTGATGTAAACAACGAACAGTTAATTACATATGGACAACAGTCATTTAACAAGAAACTGTAATGACTTAAGAGTACCTCAAACCCTCAGTAGGCTCCCAAGTGTCCTCACTTGAATCATAACCCTTCCAACGCACCTACGTGATTTCAGATATCTTATGAAAGGATAACAAGGAACAGAACTATGATCAATCTAGTTAAATAAACAACTCAAAAGTAACCCTCATTGATGATTCGCTACAAAACTGAAACCTCTATTAACAAAGGTTAATTTTCATTTGAGGAATACAATGGCTTAACATCTATGCTTGCAACTTGCCTTATGATACTTTCCAGTTAACCTTCTTTAGTATTACACGCTTACGTAGATCTTCATCGCATTTTTTCTGCAAAAACTACTGTTCTGGTCTCCTTATTCAACCATCTGGTTTTATGACTCCCATTTCTCATAGTTATGTTCTTCTAATTCAGTTGTTGACTATGATTGCACATACTTGTCCATCCTCACGTTTTAGCACAAATGTTTGAGTGTCTATTAGTACTAAGAATAGAGTAAGCCACCATTCCATTTTGCAGCAACTCTTAAAAGATGGCAAATCCCACTATAGACCTTCTGTTGATATTACTATTTAAGTTTAAGCTAAGATACTTTACTGTGATATTTCCCTTGTGTTCTTGTTGTTTAAACTTATGTTATGCACCTAGGGTTTATGTCTACATTGAAATGACATATGTGGTTACATTTTCATTCACACCAGCCCAATACGTTGTTGTGTATGTTCCTAATACTCGCCCAACTATATAAGATACAGAAACAAAAAATGATCAAATATCATTCACACGAAAATTTTTGTTGTCTATCATATTCAAAGCAGTAAAAAATTTCATAGATTCAAAAGCTAGCCAATTTGCAAGCAAAAAATCAACACTGAACTACCAATTTTGTCCAATTCAATTCCTAATAAAATTCAACACATAAAATTCATCACACTTCAATTGAAACCATTTCCCCTAAGGTATTTGTTTTGCTACTTCCTAATATAATACAGAACTAATAAAAGCATGATATGAGTTATCATCCTCAAAAACAATGTAAAGATACCTTAAAGTACAACCCACGTTTCCTAACTTTGTTAGGATCACCATAACAAACCGCTAGCAGTTTCTCCACTTCAAATTCTTCAGAAGAAAGTTCAGAACCTTCATCATCGCCATTAATATCCTCATCTTCTTCTTCTTCTTCTTCTTCACTTGCAGAATTAGAACTCTGTTCAGGGTGTTCTGAACAAAATAATGAGAACTTCCTACATAGTTTTTCCCACTCCTTCAATAGAGACAAAAAATCTTCTGCTGCCTCATTTCTCACCTGATGATCATTTGGATATGAAATATTTCATTAACTGAGTTGAAAAAATGAACATGATACTAGGGATAATTTAAAGACAGCACTTTACCTCAGTTTCAGGGTGGTTTCTTTTCAAACTTTTGCATGCATTAGGATTTATGTCAACAGCCCACCTCTGTATTACCACATACACAAACTTACACCAATCAGCTGATAGGTATGAATTATATAAAAAGGGCCATATTGACAAGGAAAACCAATGATAAGTAGTGAAACTTTAGGTGAGTTGATGAAAAAAAAAATCAGCACCAATCCACTTACAGTCACTAGTTTTACACCAGACAAAGTAGCACCCAAGCAAAGTCCAGTTGACATGGCACCACAACCAGAGTACAAGTCCAATAAATTCATTTCTGAACTCTCATTCTCACTTCTTTGAACTGTTGAAGGTTTTCCAACAGCAGCATTAGCATCATCTACACTGTTGTTTGAATCATCCTCACTTGATATAGTTGATGATGAGCTACTATCTCTTGTAGAATCATCTACATTTATCAAGCAAACAGCATCAATTAATACCAAGCATCAAATGAATGACATGGGGAAAAAAAATAAAAAAAACCAACAACAAGACTCATAATGTTTGGTATTTCTACAAATATCAATAGAAACTCACAGAACTACACAATTCAATTACCAGTCTTTACGGTCTCAAAAGTCAAAAAAGGCAATGTATATTTCATATCATAATACAGGTCACAAGGTGGGATATTCCTCTCTTTTGCTGCTAAATCCATCTGTAATGTAAAGTGAACAAGTTTAATCCAGGATGAAAGCAACAAGTTCAAAAAAACAAAAACTAGGGCATAAAAGTATAGCAAAATGTGAGTGATAAATCATACATTGGGAGGGACTAGGGCAATTTTTACTTTGGAGACAATGCAATCCAATGGATTGTCATCTTTAATTTCCGAAAGAAACACTCTTCTGCTCTCTACAGGCTTTACATGATCCTTAATAACCTACAAACATCCAAACTGTCAGAATTATAATACCGGAAAAAAAAAATACGAAGCACATTAACAAACAAGTGAAACTTTCATCTTACAGTGTCTTGAATTCTGTAAAACCATTGAGCAGTAAAATATGGCTCTCCATCAATGGTTTCAAACAACTCCACAATCCTAGCAATGAAATCCAGACTTCCATCTTCAGCCTGAGAACACATAACACAAAACAGTAAGGACCTATGCACACTATGACCAAATAGGAAAAAAGGAGATTGTCAAAACTATTTTAAATGTTTCAGATATTAATATCTTCTCTGTTGGAACAGTTTTGCACATGTAACAGAAGGAGGACCACCATATCTACTGTATCAATTTCAATTTCACTCATTACGTATATGATGAATACATCAATAATATAATCCTGTTTTGCATTCAAAAATGAGGGCATTACAAAGTAATATTTGCAAAACTTAACTATGGATGGTCTTCCTGTAATTAAAAAGGATTAAGCTAACAAAATACATTTTTTTTTCCACTTAGTTCGGAACTGTTACAAGAATAAAAACATGCTCTTGGACCCGAAAAAACAAAAAAAAGATTTAAACTTGGATTCATACTTTGACATAGGCATCATCTCCAAGATTATAATGAATACCATCCACCATGGCCTCTCTATAATGGTTTTTCGCCTGCAATACATCTTCTCCATTATAATTCTCATGAACCGAACCGTTCTTCGCTTTATTCTGCACACGAAAAGACAAGAAATTTAGTAGTATAAGGGGGGAAAATCCCATAAACACCAAAAAAAATCACAAAAGGAAAACCTGAGATGGGTATCGTAAAGGCCATTTCTTGAGTGCCTCGGCGGCGGGAATGGGTTTGCCGACGAGTGAAAAGTCAGAATCGAGCTTGGCTTTTTTGGTCCTTTTAGCTCCAACACTCAACAGGGTAATTGGATCCCCTTTTTCAGTGCAAGAATCGGGGTCAGCTTCTTCGGGGCAAATGAGGTCTTCTCCGGGCTCTGGGATGTCCCGTTTTCTGGATCTGCCCATGTTATATGAAGAGGAAGAAAAATAAACGTTGTTGTGTTTAGGGGTTTTGGGTTAGCAGACGAGTGAAAGAAAAGTGAGGGTTTTTAAGGCAACGCCGAAAAGTGTGCTTTTGAAATTTGGAAAGCGCGGGAATTCGGACATTCGGTGTTTTTGTTTAGCCGCGTTGATTTTAAGGGAACTGCAAGTTTTTGGGGATGGGGATTGGGCCCATTCCGCTCAGTATTCGACCGATTGAAAGAATTGATTACTAATTGTAAATTTGGGCATTGTGCAATGCAATTATGTATTGAAAGAATTGATTACTAATTGCAAATTTTGGCATTATGCAATGTAATTATGTATGAAAATAGTAATGATAAAAGATTTTATATTAATTCATATTTTCAATTGTATATAATATAATTTTTTAAAAAAATTATTGAATTTACGTGAAATAAATAATATTTAATATTTTATAATCAAAAATAAAATTAATACGTAATTGTATATATATGTGTGTATGTGAGATAGTTATAATGAAAAGATTATTTATTAATTTATATTTTTAATTTTATTTAACATAATTTTAAGAGATTTTATTTTAAAATTGAACGAAATAATTTTTGACAATTCTATTATATTGTTGTTAGCTCTATATACTTATAATTTTAAACAATTTATAGAATTAATTTTAATTTTAATTTTAATTTTAATTTTTCTATTTAAGTTTATTACTTTTTAAGTTATCTAATTTTCATTTTATAAATGTTTAGAATTTTTATTTTTAGATTTTTTTAATTTTCTACTAATAATTTTTTTTAATGATCTTAGCTTTCTATTTAAAATTTTTACTTTTTAGATTTCTAAATTTCATATTTAGAAGGTTTTTTTATACAGCAGTTAATTTTTTTAATTTCTTATTTAAATTTGTTTAATATGAAATTTTTTATAATATAATATAAATAATGATATGTAATTGTATTATATATAATTATTTGATAAATGACAAATAATAATTTAAAATTAACTCTAAAATTAATAATATATATTGATATTAATGATTGATTGATTTTTTTATCCGTTTATATAAACGAATTAATTCAGATTTAATATTTAAAAGTTAAGTTGGACTCTGATTATTTGTGAATTTGACTCAATTAAATGTAATATATATTTTATTTTTATTATTAATTACTTATATATATATATTACATCAATATATGAAACAGAAATATTATATTATATTAATATATTCAAATATATATGAGGATAATACATATATTTAAAAAATCTAAAAATTGAGTAAATATTTTTTAAAAAAATTATATATTTGAGTAAATTCATAATTTGACTCTATCCAAATCAAAGTGAATAATAAAGTGTGGTATAAGTTGATTTTTTTTTCCCCTTTAATTGAGTTAGGTTTGATTCTATTCCAAAACCGATTTCATAACCATCCTATAAAATAACAGACCATTTACTTTTGTCACACATTTTGTAGAATAATACACTTTTTAGCTTGTTTTGAGATTTAGTTTGAACTTCGAACAGGTGTAGCTTGAAGACGAAATTTCTTTGCGCATTTGACACCTTTTATTAACAAAGTTGCGACAACTTATATTAGCGGATTTGTCTAAGCTTGTATTGTAATGGTGTCTTACTCTTTTTTTTTCAAAATTTTTTCCTTTAAGTTTTCCTTGAAGTTTTTTTTAAGGCTCCTAGTAAGGTTACTTGACTTTTAGTAATGATATTTCTTGTTTCAAATAAATATATATATATATATATATATATATATATATATATATATATATATATATATATATATATAATTATATTTGTGTTTGTGTAGAGAAAAATAGAGTAGATTTTATAAAAATAAGACTAAAAAATAAATATATAT
>CATIWR010202834.1:0-12459 GCA_949677035.1 Omphalea diandra | reverse complement strand
TGTGATAGATGACAAAATTAGAGAAGTTCATATGAAGGATCCATATTTGCATAAAATGCTACATAAGATACGGGAAGGTAAGAAGAATAATTTTTTGATTAGAAATGATAGGATGATAGCGATGGGTAATCGAGTCTATGTACTAGATGTTGATGGTTTGAGATCAGAGATTATGCAATAGGCACATAATGCACCATATGCTATACATCTATAGAAAAATCTTACAATAGTATTTTGGCTCATACCTAATTACACTTAGTGTTTGTGGCTAACATAAAATCTTACAAGAGTTTTACACACTTTATGCTCACTGTAAAACCCAAATCTCAAGTGTTTAAGGCTCACAATTAACCTTTTACAAGTAATGAATACTCTCAACAAATAAAGTACAATATCAATTAAGAAAGAAAGGCTTTAGAAATCAAATTGCAAAAGTTTGGGCATAATAAATGAATGTTTTCTTGTATTTAAGGTCATTCGATAGAGTATTTATAGTTTACAACCACCAAGTAGCAATTGCTAAGGAAACTATGTCCTTATCTCTAAAAATTGATATATATTCTGCATTTAATGCTTGTTAGATCATTTTTATGATAGAGATCGTTAAATCACAGTCACTATTTGCTTTTCATGCTCAAAACCACTTTTTTCATAGTCGAGAACTTAAATTGTGTCTAATGCCTAGTGACATGTGGCATTTGATCATTGTTCCTTAAAACTAGCCATTACAATACTCAATTTTTCACAGAAGTCTTAATTGTGAGTAGCAAGATCGCAGTCACTATTTGTGAGTAGCAAGATCGCAGTCACTATCTTGGAAAGCACTAGAATAGTAAAGTATGAGTCTCTCTGTGAATAGGCCTAGACATTTAGGTTTAAGTTTAAAACAAAGTCATAGTTAAGCTTTGTTTTTGCAGTCATGATCTTTAAATTTCCTAATAGCTCCTAAGACACATGGCATATGTCAATTGGCTTCACAAGTAACCATTAGAGCGCTTTTGCTTGAGGTTTGAAGTTGCAGACGCAATTTAGATAGCAAACTAAACTAGATGTTATGGTTCCTTTCTTTTCAGTGGATAACATTCACGATGTTCAAAATGGTGATCGTGATTTTGTTCTTAGGCACAAATTACAAGCCAATTTAAGACTTAGAGTTTTCTTACTTTCTTTTGACTTCCTAACTTATTCCTATCTTATTTTATGCAAAAACAACACTTAATTTTACTATTAGTACTTTTCAATCTATATTGTCAAAATCAAAAATATAGTTTGACCACCTCAGTTCAATAATCTCCCTTTTTTTCATTTTCACAACTTAGATTAAATTTGCAAAGTATGATCCATCTAATATACATACTCTTATAGAATATAAGAATATGGAAGTCAAAAAGGAGTTGGAGGATATGGTTCCTTAAGATTACAAGTAATTCAACAAATTGAAGATAAAGATTTAGAGTTTATAAAGACACTCCCTCACACTCAATGCTCCCCCTTCTATCAAATGTACAACATTTTAACATTGACATTGCAGATAGTCATTCAATTTTCTCTACCCCCCTTGTCAAGATAAAAATTAGGGAATAGGGAAGAACAAAGAGAGGGAAAGTACATATATACAATCAAGTTAACACAATCAATCACATTTAAGCATAATGAAATAGAAGACAATGGAAATCAATGAATCATAAGAAGAAATTTTCATTAATATGAACCAACTCAAGTATAATCAATCAAACCACACAAAATTTTAAATATTTACATGAATGTTTCATCATTCACATTAGCCCTTTCATTTGAAAACCATAAAAATAGAAAATAAACATAAATAAGAAATGAAAAGAGAAAAGAAATAAAGCTATAAATCAAGGGATTGGTCTTCATCATGGTCTTCTTCATCTTCTTCACTCTCCTTATTTTTGAAATTAAGCAAGTAAGAAGGAAAGAGTTCAAATTTCTCTTAAAGATCCTTAATTTCACTATGGTTCTCTTGAAGATCCTCAATTTCACTATGGAGGTGACTAAGAAGCTTAAATTTTTGATCCACAACACTTAGAAGTTTGTCATGCTTTTTATCAATAGAGGCATGAGTGTAAGCATTAGATTTAGGGGACTTTATGTTGCAAGTCCAATGATGAAAATTACTTAATACATTCTCTAAAATGCAAGGGGAAAATGCCAAAGGAAAAGAAACAAGGCCTTGGGACACCTTAGAAAAGGCTAAAACTAAGTCCACCACTAAACTTAAGTCTAAAATTAAGCCTAAAGCCTAAACTACCAACTAGGATTAATAGGTTGTACACTTATTAAGTAAGATGATACAATAAAAAAAATCAAGGTTCTACAACCCATTACTAGGCTTTATGACCTTACCTTAAACCCTAACTAATGAATCTTTTAAAATTAGTCCCCCCTTAAACCTTAAAGTTGTACAGTCCTAAAAGATGGATGTATAATCTAATGTTGGCTATATATCCAACGTGCAAACTCTAATTTTAAGAGATGCATCTCCTTCTTTGTGATTGGATACAAACATCCTGCAACCAAACCATTTTGGCTCTGGTGTACCCATCTATCATCTATAAATATCTCCCCATTTGAAGATGATGGGAAGGCTTGAAAACTCTAGTGTTAATTTGCCAAAATTTTTCCATATTCAACCCTTAAAATAGAAAACACTAAATTCCTAGTCCATTCCATCTATTCCTAAGGTAGAACAAGGCCTAATATTTATCCTCTTATGCATTATCTAAGCATTTTAGAAGATATAAATCATCTAGTGAGCCTCTGAAGGTAAAGTATATACAAAGGCAACCAAAGGATCCCCTGTTCCCCCTCTTCTTTTCTTTCTTTTTCTTTTCCTTTATTTTGAAAACTCATAAATTAGGGGTTGTACAACCTTAGTGTAAGTTGTACGACCTACCTTTTAGGTTGTACAACCCTCATAATGGGCTATATAGCCCAACTTCTCAAAGATAATATTGCAAAAATCCTTCTAGCTTCACTTAAATTTCTCATTTTTAATATAACTTTTTATGGTTCCATTGGCAAAATAGGATGGGGACTAATGGCCTAAGACCCCTATTAATTTCAAAATGAAAATTTGAACAAGTTTTAAATGATTTTAAAGGTTCATTTTGTGTTCATGTTCTGTGCTCTTTAACATTTTGATTGGTAAATGTATTAAGTTTCTATTTAGATCGATTTAATAGTGAACAAGCAAGAAACTAAGGGTTCCTAGGATCTTAGGAGTCTCATTATGTTATAATTATTTTCAAGAATATTATTACTTTGTTTACCCTTTGATTTTCCCTCCTTTTTAGTTACATGCTAACCTTCTTGATGGTTAGTAGCGTATGTGGATGCTTAGCTCTTTTGGAGTAATAAGAGAGAGGGTTCTTCTGCCCTAGGATCTCTTTTGAGATGATTTAGCCTTAGGTCACTTAAGTTTCCTAAGTGTTTTGCATTGCATATTTATTATTCTTTATGTTACATGATTGATGTGTTTACGGTTTGATGTTATGTCGATCTTTATGTGTGTTGGGATATGTTAATATGAGCCTAAATGCATGCTTAGGTACCATGACTATAAAGGTATGGTAAGGTATTTGGTAATTTATTTATTTGTTTAGTTTCTTTTACTTGTTTGGTTGTTTTAATTATTAACTTGTGCATTTTTGTTGTTTAGGTGCTTGTTTGAGTTAGACCATGTTTGATGGTCTTAATGGTCACTTTTGATGGCATGATTGATGGTTGTGAATATGGATGTTGATATGCATTTCACTTCCTTCGCCATGATGCATGATCCTCGTTCCCTTTGAGTTATTGATTTGGTTTGTTTGATTTAATTACGCTAAAAGCATGTTTAAGGCCAGTAAATTAAACTAATTAATAATTTGGTCATAATGTTAAAAGTGAACCAAAAATGTTTGAAGGCTAGATCCATATACCTCTTTAGTTTGGAGGTATCTAATCTTTTACCAAAGCCATATCCAATTTTCAAACCCGATCTCTAATAGGGGTAAAGATGAAATGGGCATTCTAATTGACTTAGTTTAGGCTCTGATTTTACCTTCCTCAGATTATTGTCCTAACCAAAGTCAGGTGGTGACTCTACAATTCCTAAGGATGGTATTAAAGTATTATTCTGTCTTAGTCTCTCGATGACCATAACTCATACTTAAGGCTTTGAACTTACGGAAGGCCTAAAGGATCTTGTGTTGATCCAAACACATGCCACTTCTTAGGGTCTTTACCAATGTAAAAACTTTCCATCTTTTCGACCCCTATTAGTCAATAAAAGGATGGAGTTACAAATAAGATTCTACTTGTTTGAGCAAAACCCCAAAAATCACCAGCACTCACAATGGCGACTCTACTAAGGACTTGAAATTAACTTTGCATTTAATCTTTAGTTCACTTTGACATTTTTAACTTGTTATTAATCAAGTCCATTTGCATTCATGCAACCTCTAAACTTCACCACGTGCACTAGGTCTGTGCTTTGATGAACCAGTGGGGTTTCCAAACTTGAGACCTAAGCTCCATTCGAGCTTAAGAGATGGTGAGGAGGGTTCATCACTCACGAGCCTAGTACCTTTGGGTATATTGTATAGGGGATCACAACAACTGCCCCAAGCTTATGGAGCGATCAACTTCAATGAACCATTGCAACCAATAGGCATATGTAGGAGCTAATAGTACCTTGGAATAGGACACCTTTTTGTTTACATTTCTCCTATAAAAGAAGGGTTGAGGTTCTTTAGGGAACACCATTAAGTATCCCTCGATGTCAGTAAAATGTTATCCCATTTCCCCTATGTAAATATCCCCTTGGGTAAATATTTATGTACCCCTTTAACCAATTATGTAAAAGAAATTTCTATGTAAATGATCATGTACATCCTTATCTCTTTACTAAAGGGATCTTCTGCTTTTTTGAACATTTTCTTCCTTCAAGTAATGAAAAGAGTTCTTTTCTTTTGTATATGTGTTTTCTTAAGGTTTTGACCCTTCCTTAGTATGAGTCTACTGCATACATTCTCTACCCTTCATTGGTGGAAGAATGAGACCTTACATAGGAAAGAGCCTTTAAACCTCATGTGTAGGAGGAATAAGGTTGGAAGGATCTTTTACAAATGGTGTGTGCATACCCCTATATATCATACATACATTCATCGTTTACTTGTACATGCATCATGCTAATAACCCTTGTCTTATAGCCATCATAGCTCCATCTAAACCCTCATAGAAGAGAAGAGGCAACCAACTTGCTAGGAAAAGTAAGACATCAAGTTCTAGCTAGAGAGTTTATCCAATCATGGAATTGACCATACCATTGGAGATTATAGATAAGATGATGGTTGACTTTAATCGTAAGATGGAAGAAAGGATTTTAGAAGAGATGAACAAGTGTGTTAATAAGATTCCAAAAAAGGGAGAAACATCTACTAATAGACCTAACAAAAGGAAATCATTGATGGAGACAACCTAACCTATGGTGATTTATGATTATATATTTAGGATGAAAGAGTATCAAGAGAGCAAAGTCACCAAAGAAAGAGGAAGCACTTTTGTTGTTTTGGATAACCTCATGGTGAGTGAGAAGGAAAACACTCGATTTGATAACTTTGCCAAATAATTAGAGAAAATACAGAAGGCTTTGTATGCTAAAGTTTTCAAGAAGGAAACTGACATTTAAGAATTGCTTGCTTGCAAACCTAAAAAGCTTCCAGCTAATTTTTGCATTCATAAGCTCTCAAAGTTCATAGGAACTCAAAATGCAAAAAACCAAATCCATTCATATGTCTTAGTTATAAAGGCTTCTAGTGTGCCAAGATACATTATGTTAAAGCTTTTTGAGTTATCATTAGAAGAGTCTGCTAAGACTTGGTATTTTAATCAACTAAAGATTGTTAAGGAGTATTGGAAAGAGTTGACAGAAGCTTTTTAAGAAGCACTATGTTGCAATTTAGTCCTAGAGGTTACCTTGCAAGATTTAGAGTCTTTGAAGCAAAAGACTGGTGAAAGCTTTAACGACTACATCAAAAGGTGGAAAAAGACAACTTATGAGGCCACTACTAGACCCACAGAGAGAGAATAGGTTCGAATGATTATCAAGAGGGCATTATCAAGTATTGGTACCAAAATCAAAGGCATGTTGGTAAGGAATTTTAAAGATTTTAGAGAGGCTAGTTTGCAAACTAAGGAATTAGAGTATGAATGAAGGAAGCAATATAGGGGTAGAAGAAGTACCCCATCACAACCTCAAGCTGAAAGGGGCAAAAGAATCGATGTGAATGTAGTTAGGACTCCAATACAATTTACTAATTTAGAGATGCCTCTATCTAAGGCATTCAAAAGATTATAAAAGAAATTAGTGTTAAAGCCTCTGACATTAAGGCCATCTTCCAATCCATTTACTAGAGGATATGACATTAATGCCTATTATGCTTTTCATTAAGTAGGCATAATACTAATGATTGTTATACATTGAGTCATAAGATTTAGGACCCTATCGACTACAAGACTATTGTACTACCAAACTCAAGGAGACCAAGCATAAGAGGAAACCTTTTATCAAATTATAGTAATGTCCCACCTCCTAATCAAGGGACATTTATGATAGATTCTAGGATTCCTAAATAGGTTATTATGGCTACTTTTAAAGACAAACAAAAGAATCTTGCTATCATGGTTCATACTATCAACTCATGAGAGAGTTCAAACAAGGAAATAAAGGAGGGAAGAAGGAAAAGAATGATTAAGATATATGAAGAGAATGATGATAAGAAAGAGGAAGAATAGTTAAATCATATAAATCGAAGTGGGAAATATTACCTTGAAAGAGAAGTTCCCAAGGAACTAAAAGTAGAGAAGAAGTCAAACAAGCTTGTTGTGAGAGAAAATGAGGATGATAACCCTATCATGAAATAATTGAAAAAGATGTCTACTTATATCAGTGTATGGGAATTGTTCATTACTTCTTAAGAGTATAAGAAAGCTATGGTGGAAGCTCTATCTAGCTTGATCATTTCTAATGAAGCCACCTTGGCAGATGTTATTGCTTTACCCATAAGGGAAAGTTCACCTTTTTAGATGAAGACTTGCTACTAGAATAGAGGGATCACAATATGGCTTTATTCATTACAGTCAAGGTGAAACGGAAGCTTGCTTTTATGTGTGATGATTAATGATGGATCTATAATTAACATCTGCCCTCTAAGCTATTACACAAGTTTAGATTGTCAAAGAAAGACTTTGAGGTGTTCGATAGCATCATCTAGGCTTATGATGATAGTAGGAGGTTGGCCTCAAGTGTGTTCAAGACCATAGTAATGACTGAGATCATAAAGACAATGGTGGAATTTAAGGTCTTAGATATTCCTATTAATTTTCATTATTATTAGGAGATCGTGGTATAATCCATTCAGAGGTTTACCTTATATGGTACATCAAAAGGTCAAAATTCCTTACAAAGGAAGATAATGACTATCTGTACAGAGGTTAAAGAAATTGTATTGGCACTAAGTATGATTGTTCTACATCTTAGAGGTTTTAAGGTCGCTTGGGTCATGAACAAATGGGTTGATCTAAAGATGATGAGAATTATGAAGAACATGAACTTTCTGCCAAGCCAAGGGTTAAGGAAGAATTCTATGAATATGTCGAAATTTCCTGCCATTCTTATTTAGCACTGTAAAGAATCAAAGCTGAAAGCAAAGGATCAGTACAAGCCATTGTCTGACTTCTTCATGAAAAAAGGAGACATGGTTGGAAAAGTAAAGAGGAAGCTGTAGAAGAGAATGAGAAGCTAGTGGGGGTTGGTATCATGGGTGAGCTTGAAAGGGCTTTCCTTCATATGGATGTTAAAGAGATGGGTTATTAGAATTATTGAGATTTATCAAAAGAAATAGGATAGGAATAAGAAAGGTAAATAGGTTGTGGGAATAGAGGATAGCTAAGAGTAAGATCAATCTGTAGTTTTGTATGACCCTCAAACAACATGGCCTTGGAATGATAAGAAGAAGCTCTTAGAAGAAGAGGAAGAGCGATACTCATTGAAATAGCACTTTAGGCTACATGTGTCGATTTCATAAAGGAAAGTCTGGGATTGCTAATCAAGATGCCTCTCTTATGGATCCAAAATGGGGATACACTAAGATGTGCAAGTTCACTGAAGGTCCATAAATGGGATTTTCTCTAACAGACTTTAAGGACATGGTTATGAATTTCATTAAGGACATGGGTGATGATAAATTAGCACAAGATCAAGCTAAGTTATAAGGCATAACCCTTTAGGAGAGCTTTGTGAAGATTGAGTTAGGGGATAGCCAGATGAAACAGGACTTTAAAGAGGCAGTGAAAGTTGTGGCTGGTATGGGAAAAGAGAAATAAAAAGATTCTAAATAGGGTGACGATCTTAATGCTACAATTGTTAAAAAGGGAAGGTTTAAAGGGGAAAAGGCTTCAACGAAAGAAGCTCTTGCCAACTTACCTAAAGAAGCTATTTTTCTTAAAACTATTGATGTTCTTATTTCCAGTCTTTTTGAAGATGATGATGCATTTCTTTCTAAATTTAAGCCAATGAATAATGAATTTTCTTACTTGTGTGATGTGTTTCCTTATGGTAGTGTGTCTAGCACGCATCATTTCATGAGCACATTTATAATTAATTTTGTGCATACCACTCTATTTAATCTTAGCATATAGGAAAATCTAAAAATCTTGTTTATTGACAGTGACGTTACACCAGAAGAATGGAGAAAATTTGAACAGTTACTCATAAAATACTAAAGGGTCTTTCCTTGGACATATAAGGATATGCCTAGAGTGGATAGACAAATTGTAGAACATAAAATTCCAACTTACATGCATGTAAAGCTGGTAAAGTTAAAACTTTGGAAGATGAGACACAAGTGGGCCTAGTTAGTTGAGGAAGAAATGGCAAAGCAATCAAATACCAAAATTTTGGAGATAGTGGATTATCTTGAATTACTTACGAATATAGTCCCCGTATCAAAGAAACATGGGAGAGTAAGGATTTGTGTGTAATATAGGGATTCAAATAAGGCTTATAAGAAAAATGATTTTCTATTGCCTCATATTAATATGTTGGTAGATAGTGTTGCAACGTGCTTAGGGATAGGTCGCCTGGCTATAATTAGATACTCATAGCTATCATAGACAAGGTGAAGATGAGTTTCATCATAGAGTGGGGAACATATTACTGCAAAATGATGTTGCTTAGGTTGAAGAATACGGAAACAATGTATCAACAAATGGCGATGACTTTATTTCATAACTTAATCCATAAAGAGATAGATTTTTATGTGGATGATATGATGGTGAAGTTTGAGATGAAAGAAGGGCATTTTAAAGCCCTAAAGAAGTTTTTGAAAAGGGTTAATGACTATGACTTGAGATTGAACCCTAAGAAATGTGTCTTTGGGGTTATATCTAATAATTTATTGAGAAATATAGTAAGCGAGAAAGGTATTAAAATGGATCCATATAAGGTGAAGGTTATTCAAGACATGGTTGCACCCAAGACAGAGAAGGAAGTTTGAGGGTTTTTAGGCTGTTTATAATATATCAGCAAGTTCATAGTAAGACTTGCCCTCACTATGAACCAATATTTAAATTATTAAGAAAGGACTGCCAGTGAGGTGGAATGAATAGTGCTAAAAAGCCTTTGAGAGGATAAAGGAGTATTTGATCAACCCGCTGATGTTAAAACCCCTAAAACTAGGAAATCCATTAATCTTATATTTGACAGTAAAGGAAAAGGTTGTGGGGGCGATGTTAGCTCAAAAAGATTAAACGGGGAATGAACATGTGTATTATCTCATCAAAAAGTTATTGTCTTATGAAAAGAAGTATAATGAAGTGGAGAAGACTTGTTTGGCAATGGTATAGGCCACAAGAAAATTATGGCACTATTTTCAGTCATACTACATAGAGGTGTTCTCAAAACATGACCTGGTCAAATACCTACATGAGGCCCCTACTTTGATTGAAAGATTGGCAAAATGGTTGATACTACTGATTGAGTTCAATATCAAGTATATGATCAGGAAGGTGATCAAAGGATTAGCAGTTGCAAAGTATTTGGCATAATAACCTCTTAAAGAGGGAAAATCAAAATTTTCTCAATTCCCTGACAAAGAATTAGGTACAATCAAGCCACTGGGTTGGAGAATGTATTTCAATAGGGAAATGAACAATATAAGAGCAAATGTAGGAGTGATTTTGTTTACACTAAAGGGGAACTCTTTCCTATGGCTAAAAAGCTTGACTTCAGGGAAACCAACATGCCTAAGTACCAAGCTTATGCATTTGGGTTGGAACTTCTTATGCAATTGAGGGCTAAGACCGCTAAACTGTTTATGTAACAACCATTTTCATTTACAAAACTCATAGCATCCATGTCCGAAAATATATATGCATAAAGGTTTTATTCATCATACATACATAATCAAACATGTATTTAATGTACATATATGTTAACTAATGTCAAGACTAGTGACCATAACTAGTTCCTATCTAAATGTATGTAATTGACACAAGGAGAGAGAGAGAGTTGGAATTCAGCACCTGTGATCTATATGTCTCAATGCAAAACTCTAAGCAACAAAGTGTCCAATCCCTATTCTTCGGTATCTGGAAAATATAATTGTGATTTGGTGAGTCGTGACTCAATGAATAAAAACAATAATTAGAATCTTATATCACTGCCAACAATCAAATATCATCAGGATACATTACAAGTATAACATTTAACTATGCAAGTGCAAGTGCAATAGATTACTTTTTGTTGTGACCATGCAAGGCAAACACTGCTCCTAGGAATTCATGTGATTCAAGTGACATTTTATTTTGCTGGCCAATATATAACAAGTGAATCATTTGATCAATAACATGTGTCAATGGGACCTATTAGTCCATCTTCCACGTGATTTGCAAGTGTTTGACAACCCTGTCACAACATCCTTTTAGTTCCATGTGCAAGTGCTCATTCACAAATGGTATACCAAGTAATCATTAAGACCATATATTTCTCACTTGACTTGTATTCACATGTAAAATGTAACAATTCAATCATATATACATGTAATAGAATATAATCATATCACAAAATTATCACACACATACACACACACATTGAATCTAATTATGGTTTTTACTCACCTTTTCATGTGACCAACCTTTATGGTAGGTTTGGTTCTCTCTTTAGGGCTTCCTCAAAGTTTTGAGATCCTAACATTTGATACATACATGGTTATAAGTATGTCAAAATGATTATGAATGCTTGGTATGCAACTATGGCATGATTCATGCAAGTGGAACTAGTGTTCATGAATATTTTACTTATGTGGCAGCCTAAGCTTGCTACACTCTCACAACAGTAACTCTAGATATACTTATCCAAATGACTTGATTCTTTTCTTTAAACAAATTAGACACATAATTAGACAATATATTTGAATCTCAGGCCAATATCAGACATACAGAAAATGTGGTGAATTTTTAAATTTTTCTCCATTGCAATGTCATCTCAGTCTGAGTAGGTCTTACATTCCTAGATCTATCTCAAATTGTACAAATCCAATTGCAATAATAATCTATCATCAATTACAAAACATATAAATTAACATTTTTCATGTTTTACTCATTGTATAATTCAGCCTATAAAGTCACCAAAACAAAGGACCAATTTCAGGTGAGTAGGTTTGTAACATGTTGACAAACAATCATGATGAAGGAACAATATCTCAACAACCATGCTGGATTTGGATAGATATGTAGATAAGACATAAATATACAACTTTTAAGTTTAGGTCATCATCAAATTCTAAATCTATGGCCAACAAATTCTTAGAAAACAGAATTAAAACAAAGGTAGGGTTTCATGCGGGCACAGGGTCAGTCCTAATCAATGAGCCATATCTCTTTCCACACAACAAATCAATCAAAACTGCTTTACAGGTATTTATATGGGATATATTTAAACTTTGTGAAAATCAGAACATAAGGCCATCAAAATATAAGAAACAGAAAGACTGAGGTCATCTCGGTTGGTTGTGAACCAGCCCTAAAGGAGCTATAACTCCTCACACACACCAAATCAAGCAAAACTGTTTCATATGCATTTATATGGGATATAAAGCTATAACTTTAATATTTTTCACTTTCCCTAATTCCTCTTCTAAGGTTATGAAATCTTGGGTATAAAATCATGCTCTAACCACAAAATCCAACACAAACACCTCTTATTCTATTGGATTTCAACTTCCATCCAAGAGCTCTACCTCAATTATTCCATAATTATCACTATCCATACATGATTAACATGTCATGAAAGGTTAATTTCAGTTGAGAAGAAGATAAATTAACTTATCTATTGTCCTAGAATTATAAAACCTTAGGACTCTTTCCTAGGCAGCCCACACTTCTTCCTCT
>CATIWR010202810.1:0-12507 GCA_949677035.1 Omphalea diandra | reverse complement strand
TTAATCATGCATGGTTAGTGAGAATTATGGAGTATTTGATGGAAGTTGAAATTCAGTAGAGCAAGAGCTGATTGTGTTGATTTTGTTGTTAGAGCATAATTTTGTACCCACAATTTCGTAATCTTGGAAGATGAATTAGAGAAAGTGAATAATATGAAATTTGTAGCCTTATGCCTCATCTAAATGTGTTTTACTTGATTTGGTGTGTGTGAGGAGTTATGGCTCCTTCATTATGGCTGGTTCACAACCAACCGAAATCAGCTCAGTCTTTATGTTTTCTTATATTTTGATGGCCTTAGGTTTTTATTTTGATGTGTAAAACATAAAATGTATAGGTTTATATCACTTCTAAACACTTGTAAATTAGTTTGGATTGATTCATTGTATGGATAGAGATATGGCGCATTGATTATGACTGACCCTGTACCTGAATGAAACCTTACATGTCTTTAAATTATGTTTTCGAAGAATTTGATGGCAATAGATTTAGAATTTGATGATGGTCCAAACTTGAAAGTTGTATATCAATGTCTGATGTACATTACCTGTGAAATATTTTTTTTCCAAATCTAGCATGGTTGTTGAGATATTGTCCCTTTATAATGACTATTTGTCAACATGTTACAAACTTATTCACTCTGAGATTAGTCCTTTATTTTGGTGGCCTTATAGACTGAATTAGACAATGAGTAAAACATGAAAAATGTTCCTTTATATGTTTTGTAACTGATGGAAGATTATTATTACAATTAGATTTGTACATCTTCAGATACACCCAAGAATGTAAGACCTGCTTAGACTAAAATGACAATGTTATAGGGCAAAATTTAAAAATTCACCACAATTTCTATGTGTCTGACATTGGCTTGAAATTTGAATATGTTGTATCATTATGTGTCTAGTTTGTTTGAAAAAAAATAATCAAGTCATTTAGATAAGTATATCTAGGGTTATTGCTATAAGAGTGTAGCAAGCTCAGGCTGCCATATAAGGAAAATATGCATAAACACTAGGTCCACTTGCATGATTCATGCCATAGTTGCATACCAAGCATTCATAATCATTTTGACATACTTAAAACCATGTATGTATTAAATGTTAAATTCTCAAAACTTTAAGGAAGCCCTAGAGAGAGAACCAAACCTACATACCATAAAGGTTGGTTACATCAAAAGGTGAGTAAAAACAATAATTAGATTCTAATGTGTATATGCGTGGTAATTTTATGATGTGATTATGTTCTATTACATGTATATGTGATTGAATTGTTACCTTTTATATATGAATACAAGTCAAGTGAGAATTATATGGTCTCAATGATTACTTAGTATACCATTGTTTTGAACACTTACATATGGAACTATAAGGACGTTGTGATCGGCTTGTCAAACACTTGCATATCACGTGGAAGATGGACTAATATGTCCCATGGGCACATTTTATGGATCAAATGGTTCATTTGTTATATGCTGGCTAGCAAAATCAAATGTCATTTGAAACACATAAATTTCATAAAGTAGTGTTTGCCTTGTAAGGTCACGACACAAAAATAAATCTATTGCACTTGCACTTATATAGTTAATTGTTATACTTGTAATATATTTTGATGATATTCTTATGTTGGTTGTGCCATAAGAATTTGATTATTATTTTTATTCACTGAGTTGCAACTTACCAAATTGCAAAATTTTTTTTCAAATACTGAAGCATATGATTAGACATTTTGGCACTTAAAGTTTTGCACCAAGACACATAGACCACAGATCGTCGACTGAATTCTAACTCTCTCTCTCTTTCTTTGTGTCATGTACATACATCTAGAAAGGAACCAATTTATAGTCACTAGCCTTGAAATTAGTTAGCATATATGTACATTAAATACATGTTAGCTTGTGTGTGTATAATGAATAAAACCTTTATGCATATGTATTTTGGAAATGAATGCTATGAGTTTTGTAAATGAAATTGGTCGTTACAGTTTTTAGCATTAGAGTAGGGATAGGTTCCATATAGACATACATAGGAACATGACATGACTTTTGCACTATTATGCATTATCATATGACATAGTCTTATATGTGTATACGACATTAGTAGAGGGTAGTCATGGTAGTACTCATGGCTCACGAAGGAGAGAGGAGTCATCCAATTTGCATTCCATAGAAGCATCATGCCAACCACTGAGAGATCAATCTGCAAATAGAGTTAGATCTCTTACACATGCACAACACGTATCTCATGGTCAACCACAATATATAATTGGTCAACCAACAGTACAGGGTCCATAAATTTAAAGAGAGAGAAGGTATGACAAATTAAGAAAATAAGGTACAATTGACTTCAGTGGTACCACAGATCCATCAGTGGTAGAGACATGACTAAAGATAACACATAGAGTTTTGAATTTGATGAAATGCACACTAGAAGAAAAGTTTGATTATACAGTATTGCTATTATAGGGGATACATATGATTAATGGGAACCATTCCAAGGAGTGATGCCTAGCCTCTAGTGCTTACATGGGATGATTTAGAGCATGAACAATACCTAAGGATTATGTTGCAAATTTTGAGAGGAAAACAACTATTTGCTAAATTAAGCAAGTGTGAGTTCTAGATTGACCATGTGGTATTTTTAGGATATATAGTTTCTGAAAAGGGCATAAAGGTGGATCCATACAAAATTGAAGCGATAGTAAATTGGGAAACCCAAAAGAATGTTGTAGAAGTTTAAAGTTTCTTAGGACTAGCTGGATATTATCGCCAATTTGTTGAAGGGTTTTCACTTATAGCTGATCCATTGACTAAGTTACCTTGGAAAAATGTACCATTTTAGTGGTGTAAAGCATGTCGTGAGAGTTTTGATAGATTAAAAGATAGATTGACATCAGCTCCGATGTTAGCCATTCTTACTGGTAATGGAGGATTTGTAGTATATAGTGATGCCTCTCATCAAGGTTTAGGATGTGTTCTAATACAACATGGTAAGGTAATTGCATATGCATCTAGACAACTAAAACCTTATGAAATTATCTTATCCAGTACATGACCTAGAACTTGCCGTCATTGTGTTTACTTTGAAAATATGGACGCAGTACTTGTATGGAGAAACTTTTCAAATATTTGCAGATCACATGAGCTTGAAGTATTTGATGGGCCTAAAAGAATTAAACATGAGACAGAGGCGGTGGTTAGAACTGCTAAAGGATTATGATTGTACTATTGAGTATCACCCAGGGAAGGCAAATGTGGTTACTGATGCTTTAAGCAGGAAATTAAGAAGCAGTGTAGCTCATTTGCAGGTATTTCTATTGTCTTATTTAGTTCAATTATGAGCTATGAATATATAAGTAAACATACAAAATAATGGGGAATTGATTGCTACTTTTTAAGTGAGGCCAATGTTGCATGATCGAATTAAAGAAGCACAGGGCAAGGATCCAAAGTTACATAGAATGATTGAAATGGTAAAACATGGGAGTCATGGAGATTTTGATATTCAAAATGATGCCTTAATGTTGAGTCCTCATATTTGTGTGCCTAACGTTGATAACTTGTAAAGAGAAATCTTAGAAGAAGCATATAATGCTCTATATGCCATACATCCAGGAATGACAAAAATGTATAATACCCTACAATCTCATTTTTTGATGGCCTAAAATGAAGAAAGATGCAGCAACCTATGTTTTAACATGTTTGACTTGTTAGCAGATCAAAACGAAACATCAAGCACCAACTAGAAAATTGAAACCATTAATGATTCCAGCATAGAAGTGGGAAAGAATATCCATGGAATTTGTATATGAGTTACCGAGGACTTTGAAGAAGAATGATGTTATGTGGGTGATCATTCATAGACTAACTAAGTCAACTCACTTTTTGCCTATTCGATGGGGTAGCACATAACCAAGAAATATGTGGATGAAATTATCAGATTACATGGTGTTCTAGTATCCATTGTATCAGATAGAGATCCACGATTTACATCTTGATTTTGGGCTAGTTTGTAACAGGTTTTTGGTACCAAGTTGAGTTTTAATACCGCTTTTCATTCTCAGACAGATAGGCAATCAGAAAGGGCAATTCAAACACTTGAAGACATGCTTTGAGCTTGTGTGATAGAGTTCAAAGGTACATGGGATGAATATATTGCCTTGATTGAATTTGCTTATACTAATCATTATCATAGCAGTATACAAATGACACCATATGAAACACTATATGGAAGAACATGCCAAAGTCTTATCTACTGGGATGAAAAAGGGATGCGTGTTTTAGAAGGGCCATAACTAGTGCAAGATACTATGGACAAGGTGAAGGTAATCAATAGCAAACTTAAAGTAGCACAAGATATGCAAAGGAGCTATGTAGACTAACACAAAAGAGAAATGAATTATGAGGTGGGAGATAAAATGTTCCTTCGAGTTTCACCATGGAAAGGAATAATTCAATTTGTCAATAAGGGGAAACTGAGTCTTCGATTAATAAGACCCTACGAGATCCTAAAAAGAATCAGTCCATTAGCTTATAGGCTAGCACTACCACTTGAGATGGCTTAGATTCATGATGTATTCCATGTGAGTATGCTAAAAAAGTATCGATCAAATCCTACTCATATAGTTAGGGATCCAACAATAACAATTGCATATGATGTAAGTTACATTAAATAACTAGTGGAAATCATTGGTTATAAGGCAAAACAATTATGAAATTAAGAAATCCCTTTAGTTAAGGTGTTATGGAGAAACCTTTAAAAAGAAGAGGCTATATGGGAAATCGAGGAGAACATGAAACAACAATATCCACATTTGTTTATAGGTATTGAATTTCGAGGACAAAATTCTTTATAAGAGGGGTAGAAATGTAACATCCCTATCCACATTTATTGGCATTATCACATGAACATATTCATTGTATAAATGATATGAAATCCTACATGAGCATATGCATTGGATAAATGATCATTTAGGTACGTGAATTGGATAAGCACGATGATGACACATGTACCATTGCATTTAGGACACTTGAACATATATGTAATGTTTGTATAGTTGCATGAAAAATTGTTTTATGTTATGTGCATGTTATAACATCATAAATAATGGTGTTATATAGCTTATTTTAAAGTATAAGGACCATCTAGGAATTAAGAGATGGATGGAGGTGTTTAAGGAGTGAAGAAAATGGACTAAAAGAGGAAAGTGAACTTCCAACAAATAAGAATGCAACACCATGATTTTGTCTTACTACAATAGGTTTACAAATGAAATTTTTGACCTTTTAGGATCAGAATACAGAGCTTAAATGTGAGGTACAATAGAAGAAAGAAAGAGCTAATGAAGAAAGAAAGGAAAGAAGAAGAAGAAGGGAGAGAAGAGTGAGCTGCATAAGGAGGAAGCCTAAGGTTTTCTAGTTATGGGACAATAGGAAACTTAATTTATCTTCTTCTCAAATGAAATTAATCTCTGATGACATATTAATCATGCATAGTTAGTGAGAATTATGGAGCATTTGAGGTAAAACTTTGGATGGAAGTTGAAATTCAAAAGAATAAGAGCTGATTGTGTTGATTTTATTGTTAGAGCAGAATTTTTTACCCATCATTTCATAACCCTAGAAGAGGAATTAGAGAAAGTGAAAAATATGAAAGTTATAGCCTTATGCTCATCTAAATTCATATGGAACAGTTTTGCTTGATTTGGTGTGTGTGAAGAGTTGTGGCTCTTTTATTATAGTTGGTTCACAACCAACTAAAATCACCTCAGTCTTTCTATTTTCTTATACTGTGATGGCCTTAGGTTCTGATTTTGACAAAGTGTAAAACATGAAATTTGTAGGTTTATATCCCTTATAAACTTCTGTAAAGCAATTTGGATTGATTTATTGTTTGGATAGAGATATGGCTTATTGATTATGGTTGACCCTGTACCCGAATGAAACCTCACCTATCATTTAATTCTATTTTCCAAGAATTTGATGGCCATAGATTTAGAATTTGATGATAGTCTAAACTTGAAAGTTGTATATTTATGTCTGACGTACAAACCTGTGAAATATTTTTGCCAAATCCATCATGGTTGTTGAGATATTGTCCCTTCATCATGACTATTTGTCAACATGTAACAAACCTACTTGCCCTAAGATTGGTCCTTTGTTTTGGTGACCTTATAGATTGAATTAGACAATGAGTAAAACATGAAAAATGTTCCTTTATATGTTTTGCAATTGATGGTAGATTAGTATTGTAATTGGATTTGTACAATTTGAGATACAACTAAGAATGTAATACCTACTCAAACTAAGATGACATTGCAACAAGGCAAAATTTAAAAATTCACCACATTTTTTATGTGTCTAATATTGACTTGAAATTTGAATATGTCGTGTCAATATGTGTCCAGTTTGGTTGAAAAAAATAATCAAGTCAATTGGATAAATATATCTAGAGTTATTATTGGGAGAGTATAGTAAGCTCAGGCTGCCATATAAGAAAAATATGCTTAAACACTAGGTCCACTTACATGAATCATGACATAGTTGCATACCAAGCATTCATAATCATTTTGACATACTTATAACCATGTATGTATGAAATTTTAGGATTTCAAAACATTGAGGAAGCCATAGAGAGAGAACTAAACCTACCATAAAGGTTGGTTACATCAAAAGGTGAGTAAAAACAATAATTAGATTCTAATGTGTATATGTGTGATAATTTTATGATGTGATTATGTCCTATTTCATGTATAGGTGATTGAATTGTTACCTTTTACATATGAATACAAGTCAAGTGAGAATTATATGGTCTCAATGATTACTTGGTATACCATTGTTATGAAAACTTGCATATGGAACTAAAAGGACGTTGTGACCGGCTTGTCAAACACTTGCAAATCATGTGGAAGATAGACTAATATGTCTCATTATGGATAAAATGGTTCACTTGTTATATGTTGGCCAGTAAAATCAAATGTCACTTGAATTACATAAATTCTCAAGAATAGTGTTTGCCTTGCAAGGTCACGACATAAAAATAAATCTATTGCACTTGCACTTACATGGTCAATTGTTATACTTGTAATATATCCTGATGATATTCATATGTTGGTTGTGCCATAAGAATTTGATTATTGTTTTTATTCACTGAGTCATGACTCACTAAATTGTAAATTTTTTTCAGATACTGAAGCATAAGATTGGACATTTTGGTGCTTAGAGTTTTGCATCAAGACACACAGACCACAGGTCGTCGGCTGAATTCTAACTCTCTCACTCCTTGTGTAATGTGCATACATCTAGATAGGAACCAATTTATAGTCACTAGCCTTGAAATTAGTTAACATATATATACATTAAATACATGTTGGATTGTGTGTGTATAATGAATAAAACCTTTATGTCTCTATGTATTTTGGATGTGAATGCCATGAGTTTTATAAATGAAAATAGTTGTTACATCAAATGTCACTTGAATCACATGAATTCTTAGAAGCAGTGTTTATCTTGCAAGGTCACGACAAAAATCAATCTATTGCATTAGCACTTGCATAGTCAATTGTTATACTTGTAATGTATCCTAATGATATTAGATTATTGGTTGTGACATACAAATTTGATTATTATTTTTATTCATTAAGTCCCAAGTCACCAAATCGCAATTATGTTTTTCAGATACTGAAGCGTAGGGTTTGGATACCTTGGTGCATAAAGTTTTGCTTAGATACTTATGGACCATAGGTTGGTGGCTGAATTCCAACTCTTTCTCTCCTTGTGTCATATACACATATCTAAATAGGAACTAGTTTATGGTCACTAGCCTTGAACATTAGTTAACTTACATGTACGTTAAATACATGTTAGATTATGTATGCATGATGAATAAAAATTTTATGCATATGTATTTTTCGACATGAATGCCATGTTTTGTAAATGAAAATGGTTGTTACATGTATTCCAACTAGTGAGGGGAAGAATGAGGAGAAAGCATTGAAAGAGAAAGCTTTTACTACTCCAATGGAGGAAGCTACTGATGTTTTTGTTTACAATCTGTTTGAGGATGAACATATATTTCTTTATAAGTTTAAGGCAATAAATGATGAGTTTGTTACGTGTGTGATGTGTTTCCTGATGGTAGTGTGCATAACATACATTATTTGACGAACATATTTAATATTAATTTTATGCATACCACTGCATTTAACCTTGGCATACAAGGAAATCCAAAAATGTTACTCATTGCCAGTGATGTCATACCAGTAGAGCGAAGAAAATTCGAACAACTACTTAAGAAATACCAAAGGGTTTTTGCCTAAACATATGAGGACATGCCCACAATGGATAAGAGAATTGCAGAACATAGGATCCTGACCTATCCATACATTAGGCCAGTGAAACAAAAGCTACGATGGATAAGACCTTATTAGACCCAGTTAGCTAAGGAAAAAGTAGCAAAACAGTTGAATGCAAAGTTCTTAGAGGTGGTAACCTACCCAAAATGGTTATCTAACATAGTGTCAATACTTAAGAAGGATGAAAGAGTGAAGATGTGTGTCGACTACAGGGATTTGAACAAAGCATGCCTAAAGGATTATTTTCCTTTACCACATATAAATTTGCTAATTGATAGTGCCATAACTTGTGTCATGTATTCCTTCATTGATGGATTCTCTAAGTATAACCAGACTCTCATGGCCATCAAGGATAAGGTGAAGATAGCTTTTATCATAGAATGGGGGACATATTTCTAAAAGGTGATGCCATTTGGGTTAAAGAATGCAAGTGCAACCTGCCAGTAAATGGCAACTACCCTGCTACATGACTTGATCCACAAAGAAGTTGAGGTGTATGTAGATGATATGATGGTGAAGTCAAAGACTATAGAGGGGCACTTTAAAGTTTTGGAAAAGTTTTTGAAGATAGTTGATGAATACAATATGAGGCCAAATCCTAAGAAATATGTGTTCAAGGCTATTTCTAGTAAGTTATTAGGACATGTAGTCAGAAGAAGGGAATCAAAGTGGATCCGAATAACGTAAAGACTATTTAGGAAATGCCTACACCTATGACAAAGAAAGAGGTATGAGGTTTCTTAAGTCATTTATAGTACATTAATCGGTTCATAGCAAGGTTAACCCCTATCTATGAATCCATTTTCAGGTTTCTAAGGATAAATTAGCCAATTGAATGGAATGAGCAGTGTAAAAAGGCTTTAAAAAGATAAAAGAGTATATGACTAACCCATTAGTACTGAAGCCACCAAAGCCCAAAAGACCTTTAACTTTGTATCTAATAGTGGAGGATAGTTCTATAGGTGCAATGTTGGTTCAAAAAGATGAAGCAGGGAGCGAACACATAGTATATTACCTCAGTAAGAAGTTGTTGTCATATGAAGAGAAGTACAATTTGATGGAGAATACTTGTTTAAAGCTAGTATGGGCAATGAAGAAATTGAGGCATTACTTTCAGTCATACTTTATGAGCTAATCTCAAAGCTAGACCCAGTTAGATACCTCAATGAGGCCCCCTCCCTAATAGGAAGATTGGCAAAGTGATTAATCATGCTGACTGAATTTGACATTAAGTATGTAACTAAGAAGGTGATCAAAGGACAACAGTCTCAGAGTATTTGGCATAGCAACTCCTTATAGAAGAAGAGTTTTAGCCTTAATAATTTCCAAATGAGGGGTTAGGAGCAATTGAACCTCTAGGGTGGAGAGTTTACTTTGCTGGAGAAGTGAATAAGAAATGAGTAGGTGTAAGGGTAATTATCATTTCGCTCGAAGGAGAACTCTTCCCTATAACTAAAAAGCTTGACTATAAGGTGAGTAATAACATGGCTGAGTATGGAGCATGTGTATTGGGACTTGAACTCGTAAAGTAAATAAAGGTTAAGGCAGTGAAGGTGTTTATTAATTCATTATTGGTCATTTCACAAATAACAAACAAATGGGAGCTGAAAGAAGAATGTTTAGCACCATACTTGGAGTATCCAAAGGGGTTGGTATAAAACTTCTACAAGGTCATAGTTCATCACCTACCAAGAGTATAAAATGCAATGGTTGATGCCTTGGCCACTTTGGTCTCTGTTTGGGTAGGGCCTAGGGTAATGCTTATGAAGCCACTTATTACACTATAGTCTAGAACACAGTGCTATATGGGTGTAGGGGTGCAGGTGTGATTAGGTGATAAAGGAAAATCTCTACTAGTATTTTGATATACAAAGGTACTTAAAAAAAAGATGAATACCCAGAAGGGGCTGTAAAGAAGGATAAGGACGTGATCTAAACATTATTATTGCATTTTATGGTGTACAATAGGGCAGTGTATAAGAGAATGTCTGACAAGGTTCATTTACAATGCCTTGCTGAGGAAGACATGTATAAGGTCATGGAAGAGGTACACGTGGGAGTCTGTGGCTCCCATATGAATGGGAAAATGTTGGCAATGAAAATTATGAGAAGGGGATATTACTAGATTGATTGTCAAATTCATGGTAATCTTAGTCATTTACCATCTACTGAGTTATAAAGTTTAACTTTGTTTTGGTCGTTTATAGCATGTAACGTTAATATAATCGGGGAAGTTAGACTGGCTTCTACCAAGGGGCATAAGTACATCATAGTAATGATAGACCATTTCTTGAAGTGGGTAGAGGCGGAAGCCTTTAGTAAGCTGGGGGCAAAGTAGATGGAGCAATTTATGGAGAAGAACCTCATTTGCATTACAATGTGTCATACCATATTTTTACAGGTAATGAGGTCCATTTCTAGGTAGAGGTCAAGGACATGTTGATAAAATATGAGGTGATCCATCACAAATCATCACCTTACAAGCCGTTGGCTAACGAAGTAGTGAAAGCGGCAAATAAGAATGTCAAGAACATATTTGCCAAGATGGTTGGGATATATAAAGATTTGTTTAAGAAATTACACTTTGCCTTATGGGTGATCGAACAACGGCCAAAATGTTGATTAGAATGATGACATACTTTTTGTGTGTAGGATGGAGGCAATGTTGCAAATCAAGATATAAGTGAAGTATTACGAGTATTGAATGAATCTAACATCCTTGAGTAACAATGGGTGAGAAGTAGATTTGAATGGTAGGCTACGTTCGATGAAAAGAGATTGAAGGCCATATGTCTCATCCAGTTGTATCAAGACATGTTGCTTGCTCATTCAATAAGAGGGTCAAGCCAAACATGATAAAGGCTAGTGATTAGGTACTAAAGGTAGTTCCACCATAGACTCAGGATCCTCAAGGAAAATTCAAGTCAAATTGGGAAGGCCATTATATGGTCAAGCAAATGTACTTAGGTGGAGCAATGAAATTAGCAAATATGGATGGGAATGAATTCATTGAGTCGGTAAATCTAGATCAGTTAAAGAAGTATTTCATATGAGGTGTGTGAAAGTGAAAATAGCCCATTGAGTTAAATAACTTGAAAGGGTGGCTTAGGCAAAAATTAAGGCATAAAAATAATAAAAAAAGGAAAAATAAAAGAAATGAAAGAGAAAAGCTTGCTAAGTAAAAAACCCAAAAGGGTAGCTTAGGAAAAAGTTAGAGCATAAAATATAAACAAAAAGTTGAGAGACAACAACAGACCACTAAGGGATCAATGACAAGACAATTGGCTGATGAAGGGTAAATGAGTATATGATCAAGGAGACATAGGCATTGAGCAAGACAATTAGATGATCTAATGTGCTAATGTTAAAAGTAGAAGTCATGCATTTAATTAATGTGTAATGTACAAAATGTAAATGATTCATGCTAAGCATAATATCATATGGAAATACATTTGCATAACTGGAGTAAATTCAATTATACACATCTTTAAATTAGAACTAAATATAAGACAAATTTTCTCTTATAAAAGATCATTGTCTACAGTTTATTAATGTGACGCTTGTAACTCTAAAGGCCATGTAATTTTGCCATTTAGTCTACATCATCATCAGGCTGAGAGTCTCAACTAGTGTAGAAATCGTAGATGTGGAGACTGGTCTAAGTGGTCTCAAACCTATCCAAGAAGTGCTACGTCAAGGGACCTTCGACGAATGAAGGGAGGAACTATATGTCGAACAGAAGAGCATAAAACTAGCAATGCATATGAGCAATGTCATAGAATGTGACTAACGCCAAAGCACGAAGGATAATGCAATCCCCATAGTGTAACATCCCTAGTCACATTCATTAGCATTATCACATGAGCATATGCATTAGATAAATAATCATTTAGAAGTACCATTGCATTTGGGGACATTGGAACATATATGTAGTGTTTGTATAGTTATATGGCAAATTGTTTTATGTTGTGTGCATGTTATAATATCATAAATAATGGTGTTTTAGAGCTTAAGTAAAAGTATAAGGAGTATCTAGGAATTAGGAGATGGATGGATGGATAGATGTGCTTAATGAGTGAAGAAGAGGGACTAAAAGCAAAACTTTTAACTTTCAACCAATAGGAAACCAGCCCCAATCTGTTGACTTATTTAAGATAAAA